>JAPDSC010047394.1:222171-233410 GCA_026290005.1 Latrodectus geometricus
ATATATATATATATATATATATATATATATATATATATATATATATACTTAGTTTTCTCCGATCAACTGAAGAGATGGGATTCTAATGTGACCTTACATAGCTGCAGAATCGAACTTAGGAACTTAGGACCTGTGTTGCGGAAGCAGGAAGCACTACATCACCAGGACTCAACAAAATCGTCTTTTTGCGTCTTTATTTCATGCATTTCACTGAAGTTATATAGAAATATGAAATCATTAATGATTTATTGTAAAATACTGACAATATAATATATCGATAATATTGTAAAATCAGAAATAAATTGGTAAAGTATTTAAAATATACAGTAAAATTAATTTATTTTATAGAAATTCGATTTTATTTGAAAAGTCAACTTTAGATAAAAAATGTTTGAACAAAATCTATCATCAGAAGCTTGAAATAAAAGAAAAATTTAGCTTTGCATAAAAATTCAAATCATGATGCCTTAACTTAAAAGGAAAACACTTAAAATATTTTCAATTTATAAAAATGTTTTTCAAACATATAATCTTGTCCATTATATACTTTTAGTACTAAGCGGCTCAAGATATACTATTCAATATTTAATTATGTAAACCTATGTACATATTACATGCTTTTAGCATTAACCGGATCAAAGACCATTTATATGTAACAAATTTGAAATTCATATTATTGAATTTATGATCACTTTGTATGCAAATGCGGTTTTCGATCAGTCTTGTTTAGTAAAAATGTAGAGTGGTTATAAGTATGTTTCTATTTCTCTACGAAAAGTTCAAAACATACAAATGAAAAGAAAACAAAATGGTAAGTTTTTATACAACTATATTTTTCATAACACATTAAAAACTTTCTATAAGAGAATTTGGGAATGCCTTTTGTGAGTAGAATTACAAATATGTTGTGAATAGAAACTTTTATGAGATCGAATATAATTTTCTTCCTGAATGCATTTAAAATGTTTTGTTGCATTTGGTATTTCCATTTAATAAGCTTCTGTTTTGTGCATATAATTATTTTTATTCCATATCTAAATATACAATAATATGTATAGGATTCAGTTTGAAAGCCTCGTGGTGAAAATGTTATTCAGATATAAAGTATCCTTGAAATATATTTTGACTTATGTTTACTGCACTTTGAAATACACACATATTTCAACAAAATGAGTTTTCAATATGTAATAAGCTTTATGCTAAACATGATAGTGATATTTATGTAAACAAAACTAATGTGTGTTTTCTAAAAAAATCTTTTTATCTCATGCGCGTGTAAATTATTAGATCAAACGAATTTTTATGCAAGAAAATAAAATTATTTGATGATATAATAGATACGAAGTATGCAAAGATATGATAAAATTTATGTGCACAAATTTACTTGAATTAATTATGAGTGAAAATTGTATAAAAATATATGAGAATATGTAAAAGAGATCAAACAGAAAATTGTTTTAATAAAAATAAATTAGAATGATATATCGAAATATATTTTGGTTTATTGAAATATTTTTTATATATAAAATATAGTTAATGCATAATTCTTGAATACAGAACATTTCTATTTTAAAAATTGTGCATTGACTTCGCTTTAGGTGAACTGACTACATTTTGATCTGATGATAAGCATGTAAATTATCTGAAACGTCTGACTATCTAACATGTATAACAGATAAAACAGAATAAATTAGGATTTTTTCAATTTTAAACTACCATCATTTAAGAAATCTTCATAGTATCAACTATATAAAATTATTTATGTTTATACCTTTATAATAATTCGTTCTTGCTAAATATTAAAAAAAAGTTAAATTCAAACGTATAAATTATATTTATTTTCTATTCTAATAATTTAACTTCCATCAGTAATTGGTTTTAATAATTCAATTTACGATATTGGGTATTTTATGAAAGTTCTTCAGATTATAGGTCTCACATGTTCATGTTTAATTTGATTGTTATGTCATATTTGATCACTTCTAATATTTACATTTTTACATAGCTAAAATGTTTTATGAGTGCATAAGTAAGTGGAAAATTTAAGTATAATGACTTATACAAAATTATAACATTAAGTCTATCAAAATTGCAGCAAACAAATTTCAAAGATAGAAGTTTATTAATTAAATAAACATGAAATGATTATTAAATAAACAGAGAACAGAGAATAGAAAATGATTATTAAATAAACAGATAATAACAGGCAAAGTAAGGATTTTTAAAAAAGAAAAAGACAGACAGGCACTGTTGTGATTCTGAACCAATGAATACAATTCTTTGAGAAAGAATCAATGAAATATAAAATCACATACTGTTAAAAATTTTCGAAAGATATTAGTGCACTGTAGATACTTCAGCGCACACTTTTTTAAAATGTGATGTTCTGTACGAGTTCATATTATTTTCACCAGAAATATATCTCTAGAATTAAAAAATCAAACTGAGAAGCGAACTAAATATTTATATATATATAACATTAAATGCAGTGGATAAAATAGGAATTAATAGAAGGGAAATTTGTTATTGTTTCATCATAACATTATTAATTAAAAAGATAGTTGAAAGAAGATAAACTTATTTTTGTTTCATTTCAGCATTACTAATCTTAATTTTAAACTATTTAGGTAGGGAAATTATATTTTGCTTTGCATTAACGAAACTTTATTTTTTAAGGAATTATTTTGATAAATTATCTTTTAGAAAGTTGATTCTTAATTCTTTGGTCTACTTTAATGGGAAGTAACAAAATGTATTTAACTGCTACAAAATGGTTAAGTAATATCAATGACTAAAATCATTCAAATACAATAATTATGTAAACATTAAAACAAGGTTATAATTACACTTACATGCATAGAGAAAGATTTTTTTATACTATATTTAAAAATATAAATACATGCTATGCAAACAGAAAAGTTAAGTATTAGATAGCAGAAACGTTAATGATAAATTAAGGCAGTAGTTTTATGAATTTTTTAAAATTACTTGGAAAATATTAATAATGCAAATTGCTCACTAAAATGAATAACTAAAAATGATAAATTTATTATAATAACAGATAGTTTCTTAACGTTATTAAAATATTGATTTTTGGAGAAGTTTAAAGATACAAATGTTAAATACAACTATGAAAAAATATTGTATTTATGCCAAAAGAAGCATCCATAAATATTGATATCAGCATTAATAATTCGCCCATGAAAAGCAATTACTGACATTTTGTGTATCATTTGCAATTTTCATAGTGTTTTTTTTTCTTATTTTGAAAATTTTATCACATTAATACTACACATATCTGGTCATTTGTGGAAGCCTAATATACCTTAAAGTATAACTAAGAATGGTGTCTTATAGTTTTTAAAACTATAAATTAATGAGTATATTTACTCTTATGCTGATGCTTAAATTCACAAAGACAAAATGTCATTACTACTATCTTCCTAAGAACGAAAAAAAAATATTTCTATAGTTATGGCAAAATGTATTAATTTTTTTGAATAGTTTGTATTAAAAGGCATAAAAATGGATTAAAACTTGGGAAATATATTACGTTTGAACATTATAAAATAAAAATAAGCAAAACTAAAAAAAATGAGGAATCCTCAAAAATTATTCTGGTTTCCTTTCCCAGTCATTTATACATATTTATGATTGAGCTAAAAATTTGCATTAATTTATATATCATCGGCAATTTGTATAATTTATACAAATGATGGGGAGATAAGTATTATAGCAGGTATCAGTAAAATCAGTACAATGAAAAGAAAATATTATGTATGGAAATTTTATATAAAAAGGAGATAGCTTTTCTCACTGCATTTCTAAAGTATTTTTCTCTGATATAAAATAATTTGTGTCTGGCAAGTTTTTAAAGAAATATATTAACTCAAATGACAAACACAATAAATATTTTTTGCCCTTAATTTATTTCGACTCTTCAATTTATTTATCTTATCTTTCTAACACAAAAAAAGAATGTAATTTTCAATTTTATTTTGGTTCCTAACTCCAAGGAAATTAAATTATATTATCATTACAGTTTCGGCTTAGAGAAAATGTAAGATCTATATTCCATTCGTATCGCACTTCGAATTTATTTTTCATAATTATTTTTATACAATACAGAAATATAAATAATTTAATAACACTGCATTCATATAAATAAATATGCATTACTGTAGAATGCATGAAAATTAGATTCTTTCCATTCTTATTTCATAATCCATTTGCGTATCAGAATCGGCTGGATACTTAATTTCTTACGCTTCAAAAATTTATTGATTTCGGCATCAGTATCGAAGGAATTCCACATTTCATATCTGCGAAAACAATGCGAAGTGATTGTGAAAGGAGAAAGAAATCTTTTGTTTTACGGTCAAGGGGAGACATCAATTATTTGGTTTAAAACCTGCGCAGACGTAAGGCTGATATAGAGCAGTTCGCTTACTCCATCTTATTTTCTTGAAGATTGTTTAAAGGAGATAACTATTGGAAACTGTAACATAATTTCCTATTCACTATCTTATTTTCAAGACTGCATGACAACAAAATAGTATTTCCAATTTCAGTTTTTGTTTTCAAGTTGAAGTTGAAGTTCTTTAATATAATTTAGGTATGAATGATATCAGACAGCAAGGAATTAATTTGTCAAGCACTCTTGCTTTCGTAAGGTGTAGTTTCTAACGGAAAACGTGTCCCTATCTTTCAAGGAAAATAATTGTGGGCTTTAAAAAATATCAATATTTACATTTTAGTGATTATTATTTATTTAGCATTGTTCTAAACACTGTTTAACAGCACAAAATGAACTTCCACACATTGATTAAATGAGTAGTGAAAGACTTATGAAATACACACACTTATGGAGTTTTTAAATATTAATATCTTGGCACCTCTTGCATCTATGTTTTAAGGCGAATTCCCAATCGGCTCATTGAGAAATGTGTAAAGACATTTAATGTATTTTTAAAGAACAACCATACATAAAAATTAATGAATATTGTTATTTTTCAAAGTAATTAACCTGTAGAAATATAGGAAGAAGATAATTTTGATATTATGTATATTTTTTCTGTCCCCAGCTTTAAAATATAATTAATTTTAAAAGAAGTAAATTTTCATGAATTTTCATATTACGTCGAATAACAAAAAGGAGTTCATCGAGAAATAAGAAAAGAGTTAATAAATAATAAATAAAAAAGTTTTACGTATAGTTCAAATTAATTACAAACATTAAATCATTGCTTACGTTGTAATTCAGTTAGAAACCAATATCATACAATAAGTTATATTTTTCCAGGAGTGCTCAAACCATCTCCTGACCAAAACTTCGGCTGACAAACAGAATGATGATTTTACTTCTTCATATAATCTTTATAGTCTTAGAATAACTGATTTCTTAATAGTCTTAAATAAATTGATTCCTTATGGCATATTCATTCATATGCTAAATAAACCACACATGCAAAAATTGATTAATCCTATTATAAAAGAAAAAAGGAAGATTTTCATTAAAGAAAATGTTTATTTTATATGTTTATAGTATATTATAGTTTTTCTGCACTAATAAAATAGAAAAAGTAAACTTTCACCTGTAATTTAATCGACAACAGATAGCCAGTTTATTTTAAGCATGAAAGCATAATCTTTGTCATCCAATTCTAATTCTTCATATCTGGTTAAGAAAAAGTATCCATATGTTGATATACTAATTAGATAATGTCTTTTAATTCTGACATGTCGTATAGAATAATGGAGTAGCTGTCTTTGAATAGACATCCTATTCAACTTTTGTTGAAATAATTATTAATTTAAATAGTTATTGTACATTAGTGATAATTAAGCTATCTTCAAATCTTGAGAATTCTGTTTTACTGTTCTTAAAACTATACGTGTTCAAACTTAAGTAAAAAATTTAAAAGAGTGGTATTCAATTACTGTGTTCTAATTAGCACTATTTTATACCTTGCTATTTGATAAAATCAAGTTGAAAATAGTTGAGTGCGATTGTAATTTTTTTGGTAATAAGATATTGAGTTCGACAAATGAATTTTAGAAGTAAATTTCGAGTACACAAAAGTTTGTTCTTAAATCTATCATTCTTCATGCTTATTAGTATTTCTTAAACTAAAAGTCAGACAAATTAAATTAATAATTTCTGAAGGATAGAGTAGTCTATGTTTTTAATTTGTCCATGCTGTATGTATATAAATAATGTGAAGATTTATACTTCGCATCATATTTTATATGAAAGATGTATTTTTTCTCGAGTTTGATAAAAGTCTTTTCATGAGTAGCAATGGTTTTTAAAAAAAAAAAAAAAAAAAAAAAAAAAAAAAAAAAAAAAAAAAAACATGTAATATATGCTAAGAATGAACATTTAATTTTATTAAAAAGATTAGGTTACGGATAAATTTGATGATGTACAGGATAAATATAATATCTATCTCATATTATAGAATTGAACTTGATAATATTCACTTAGATATAAAGATTTTACCATGATAAAGTTTAAGAAATTATTCTTGAATAGATTGTAGTGAATCGAAGAAAGAATTTTGATTTACTCAGGCATGTATTAATGAAAGGATTTTCTTCACTAAATAAAATTCTAGTTTTCTGAAACTGATTAATTTTCTTTTGTACTCTGGTTAACATAAAGTACGGAAAAAGCACAAAAATGTCCATAACGCAAGAAATTATTCATTAAACTTAATGGAACTCATACATATTATGCAATACACAGGATGGTACAAAATACCATAAAAAGAAATCACCAGACAATTATGGTGTTAAAAAATCAACATATGCTTACAATGAAAAAGTGGGGGGGTGTAAGTTTGGTATAGGAAAATTACTTTTAATATGGGCTATAAACCTCCCAATAAATAATAAAGCACATGCAGCGATGTGTGATGCTCTCAATTAGGCCGTCTATTACTTGTGTAGGAAATGTGAGCCATTGTACTTCAAAGCAATTGAAAGCTTGGATAGGGCCCTAGGAGGGGGATTAATAGCAGCCATTCGTCATCCGATGAGTGACCCAAACAACATGTTCGATTGGATTAAGATCCGATGATCGAGATGGCCACAGCATCCTCTCAGATGTTTCCTGATCAAGATGAACACCCATGGTGCGAATAATGTGCAGTTTTGCATTACGATCCTGTAGCGTAGAATCGTCACTTTTTTCCCCGGCATAAAGATGCACATAAGCGTCCAGGATGTCATCTCTATAGATGAAAGCATTAACATTTCCACGGGAAAAGACATGTAGGCCTGTGCGTCCACCCAAAGAGATACCACCCCAAACAGAGACGCTGCCTGAGCATTTGCTAGGCTTTCACGGATGTTTGATGGGTGGAAACGAATTTCTTGTTTTCTCAAAATGAAAATGCGTATAATCTCGCTTTCGAGGTGAAACCCGTAAAGAGAACATCCCTCCATTAATCAAGCGTCCAGTAGACACGTTGACGTGCCCATTTCTAAAGTAACTGCTGAAGGCGTAATATGAGCGGAACGCTAATGGCGTTTCATCTCGCATACACACCACTTTCGTGATGTTTTCAACAACGATTGATCTAGACACTGATCTTCTGACGTATGCAGTGAGAGAGAATCTAAGTTTAGGCAGAGTAGCGGTTCCATTCTTTCGTGCGCATAATGGCAAATATCAGTCATCGACACTCGTGGTAGATGTGGCCGTCCTTCCCTGAATCTCCTGGATACCGAATCCGTAGTTAGAAATTGTCGCCAAAGTCTATGAATTATAGACAGACTCACATTCAGCCTACAATTTAGCCACTTCTGTATGTCTTTGTCCTGCTTCTAGTCTCCTAATAGCTTGCCATTGCCAGTGTTTGGTCAATTAATGCCTTTAAGTCATTTTTACAATATTGCAATACCAGATTTCTTA
Source organism: Latrodectus geometricus (assembly GCA_026290005.1). Classification (NCBI taxonomy): domain Eukaryota; kingdom Metazoa; phylum Arthropoda; class Arachnida; order Araneae; family Theridiidae; genus Latrodectus; species Latrodectus geometricus. Next base: position 230,090 of record JAPDSC010047394.1, read on the forward strand.
TATCATACACTTAGCGATAAATGCCGCTTCGCTGTGAGATATCCATTTTTAATGTCTTCGAAAATGAAGTATTCACTGCAGCCCCATTCTCTTGCATAATGCCTTATTGTACAACTCCATTTACTTACAATAATATTCAAACTGCATTGAGAGTGGCTTCTTTTTGGCAATCAGTTTATTTGAAATCGGCTGTTTAGGTCAAATCATAATTAAATGTATCTTATTAGAACATGATAAGTAATTTTTAGCTATCACGTTAAATACATATATAAAAAACTAAAGTTGGAGAAAATTTTCAATGTTAAATTTTTCAAATGTATGAAAATTTATGACAATATTGATATAAATGCAAAAACTGTACTTTTTTTTAATTTTTCATATTTAGTTACTTACAACACACATAGTTTAAAAATTTATACTTTAAAATTTAAAAATATTTGAAGTTTGTTTTAAATTGAAATTCTATTTTGATAAGTTTTGATTTAAACAATTATTTTAATTAAAATTTAAAAGAAACCAACTTATATTTAGTTAGAATGACATTTTTATTCCATGGAATATTATTTTTGAAATATAATTACCTTATAATATTTATACTTATATGTTTGGTGTATTACATCAGTAATTTAATTTAAAATTAAATAATTTGTTCTATTGTTGTTGAAATTATATAACAAATTATGTTCAGTAACCATATATCTGGCGATTTTAATTGTACAATGGGAGTAATTAATTTTCCCCTTAAACAAAAATACAACAAATTTCAGTTTAATTAGAAAGTTGAAACCTCGTTTTTATTGAAATTTGTAATTAAATGGATAATCTTCTGTTCACAAATAAAATATATTTCTTACTTAATAGATTTTCATTAGATAGATTTTTTGTTAAATTATGAAAAATATATACTTTTTTCATTCTAGAGGTAGATTAATTAGGTAATTTAAGTGCTAATTGGAAATTTTTAAGCTGTGTATTACAAATTTATTACAATTTTTCTGTTGCTAATCAAAAGTTAATACTTAAATGAGAACAAATGAAGAAATATCGTATTTAAATCATTTTTCAAGCTAACAATCTAATTAATAAATAAAAGTTGTTTTATGTTTGTTTCTGCATTAAAGACATTAAGTATTTGATTGTTTCTAGTTCATGTTTATATATCTAGAAGACTATTAAAGTTTCAATTTTTAAAAGGAAATTATAATTTTGTTTAAATGTTATCTTAAATAAATTTTTCAAAATATTATTCTGTGGCTCGGACTAAATAAAAAAAAAATTATTTACTTGTTATTCATCGTTTATTTTTTTACTCTAAAAATTGTTTTGAATTGAAATATTATTCTTGAATATATGACTAGTGTCTTAAGCTATTCAGACATCGTTGATTTAAATATATTTTTTTTATTTTATTAAGAATTAAAATATTATATTGAACGTTACTTAAGATAAAGTCAATAACGATGAAATTTGTTACACTTTTTGATATGAGTTTAAGTATTTTATGTTTGTATTTGAAATATAAATTTATAATTTTTCTTATTGAGTTCAGTAATGAATTTAAGCATTTTAAAGCGAGACAGTGAACCAATATGTTTTTGTTTTCTAAATGAAGAAATTAGTACACAATGAAAATAAGGTGAAACATTTAGGAACATTTATTATAGGAAACAATAATGTTATCAAAAAAATTTTATGTACGTCCTCGTTTATTTAATATTAGTTAGATTCATTCCTTAAATAAATTCTGCAATGAAATATGAAAAATGTTTAATCATTGAGGAGTTAATATTTTTAATACTTAGTTTGCCTATTAATCAATTATGAATGTATCAAACTTACTGTCACATTATTTCTTTTAAAATTTTAACACTGTTTATGATGTAGAATATTTTACGGTTGTATAGGAAATGTACCATACGAAAAAAATCTTTAAGAAATTATCTCGTGTTTTCCCTAAGTCTTGCATAATTTTCAGTACTTTAACTACAGTAAACTTAATTTTGTAACATTTGAGAGAACTCAGAATTTCAAAGGAATTTTTTTTAAATATTAAATATATTAATTGAAAAATAAATAAATACTTGATAGATTCTGCTCAAATTAATTTATTTCTATCAATCCTATGTATTTACTATTATCACTTTTACCAGCTTTTTCTGAAATTGAATATTTCTTTTTAAAAAAAAAAATTGTTGCTTTAATTTATTTTCTATTTTAATATATATTTAAAATTAATTAATATAATTTGCGAAATTAACACACAGTTTCTCAGTAATAGAAAAAATGAAATAGAAAATAGCAGAAATAATATATTTACTATAAATAAATTAGAATAAATTTATTATAAATAAATTAGTAAATTAGTGAAAATAGATCAGAGAGAGATGTATTTTGTATTATTCTGATTATTAACAACATATATGTTTTATTCATCATGTGCTCCATAGATTCAATTTGAAACTTCTATTCAGTCCAGGGATTTCTTTTGTCTATGTTCCATTAAACATATGTTAAAAAATTTTGTTATATGATATCATTGGTATTGTTTAAATGTTGAAACAAGAAATTATTTTTAAAATTATGTAACATTTCAGTTATAATAGTTCTAAAAATTTAAACATGAAGATTATATTTTTATCATGATAAAAATTTATTTCCTTAAATATAAACACTGACAAAAATAACATTCAGTTAAAATATTTTTTGAGCGTTTCCACACGTTATTTCTTTAAACATTAATACAAATAATTGTACAATTGAAAACTTCTAGAAAACTTTATCATTGATTCCTCTATAAGAAAGTATTTTTGTCACTTGGACAGAGCCATTAACATTTTGGTAGTTGGTATAGATATATCTAATTAGTTGTAAGAATCGAAAGACACAAATTTGTTTGTAGTTTCTTTGGATGAAAATGAAAGAGATATTAATCTTTCATTTTCATCATTACAAGAAGACAAATTTTTACACAAACTTTTCAGATTAAGTTTTTCTTCATGGTTTATTACTCCTTTTAATTATTGTAAAATTTTACAAATTTATTCTTACAGTGGGATGTTGGATAACTTAAACATTTTTACAGCATAAAATTAAAAGATAAATTCAAAATATTAATAAAAAATACTAAAGAATAAAATTCAAGTAAACACTTAAATTCACAGACTATACGAAATACTATACATTTTTATTGATATATATTATAATTACTTCTTAAAAAATTAGAAAACACATTTTTATTTAACAGGGTAAGCATTTAACTGTTTTCATAAAAAAAATTAATTTTTAACTTATTTGAGAGCCAATGCTATATATATAATAAAA
>JAPDSC010047394.1:233510-247511 GCA_026290005.1 Latrodectus geometricus
TATATATGTTGCGAAGGTATGCATTTGATAATTAATAGTATAAGTTTGTTAATTCCATGACACTAAAATCTATGATAATAGAAGAAAACATATTATACTTCTTTCAACAAATATGAAATCAGGATACATTTATGTGATCTCAAAATGATGAAGCATATAAACTGGTGGAGAAATCAAACCCAGAAAGCATTTTAATATGACAAAGAAAAATAATCAGTCCAATTGTTTTTATTCAATACCTTATTTTTAAATACATACATTTTAGTTAATATTTTAGATTTTGATAATGAGAGCTGAATATAATTTTAAGCGTCTGGGAATAAGTGAGAAAGTTTGCAGAAAATTATATATTTATTAAAAGAAAAAAAAATACGTGGTTCTAAAGAATTCCAAAAACTTTAGGAAAATAATTGATGATTATTTTAAAATTCGTCACTCTCATGAGACTGAAGCATTATATTTTAAAATTTGTGTTAATTTGCTTTGGAAGATATTTTTCTAATTGTTCATAATGGGAATTAAAATGTTGTTATGAGAATCAATTTTGGAAAATGAAAACTGAAACTAATTTCTATCTTAAAAATACATCATATTTTTAAATAATTTTATTGGGCAATAGTTTATTGTTTGTTTAAATAACTTTATTGAGGATAGTTTAATAAATCAGCAATAATTTGGTGTTAAAATTTTAAATGTTTAAAAATGTTAAGAAATATTGTTAGGAATTGTAAATTTCGCACTCATTTATATTCAAAATCTGAATGTCAGACATTTATACAAAAAATAACATATGTTTAGAAATGAAAATTGAATTAATTATCTGAATTTTTTGAAAAACTATCGAACATTTTACTTTTTCTTATTTTTGCTTATCCAAATAATTAACAGCACTAAATTACTATAATAGATGAGATGAATAATTGTTTTTAGTTGTTAAGCTTTAATTTTTCAAAACTTTTATATCCAATAACTTGGTTTTTTACATATTATTCCATAATTATTTATTTTTTCCCTAAATTCATATAAATCCTTTTAATTTAATATTTTTATCTCCTTTAACTAGATGCAAAATAATTTAAATAGATATTATGTAGAATTTTATGTTTTATTATAATATTAAAAATTCAAATAAATGGTTACCACCAATTTTATAGAAAATTAAAAAAAAACTTTGTTTGCGAAATAATAATTAATTGTTTGACGAAGTTAATATAATAAGCAAAAAATATGGTTTAAATAAATTTCAGGCAGAACTTTGTAATTAACTTAAAAATATTTTACATTCCACATTAAAATCAAGAAGAGCAAGGTGTGGGGAACATTATTAAATTTAAACTGTGTAATTTGGTTTTAAAGAACATACATGCGTAAGATTAAAAAAAGACACAAAAATTTATTTTAAGGTTCATTTTATTTATTTGCATACAACAAATTCTATAAAATAAATCAAACGAATATTCTTGATAACAAGAAAGTTAGTTATAAGTTGATTTTCTTTCCCTCTATAAAAATAATAAGTATTTTTTTCACAGGTTTTGTTTAAAAGTTACTTTTGTGGATTTCAAATTTATTTTACCATAATAAGGCTATTAATTTTTTTTTTTTTTACTTTTTTGAGAAACCATAAAATTATAATGTTTTTAAACAAATACGAGGGTCACTCTGAAATTTTTGAGATACAACTAGGTTTTTAAAGTTATACTTACAAAATTTTAGGAGTGTTCAAAGTAGTCTCCTTCAGCATTAATGCACTTTTCTAGACGAATTTTTAACAGTTTAAATGCCTCAAGCCATTCATTTCTTGGAATATATGAAAAAAATGCATTTATAGCAACATCAATCTCTTCTTCTGAATGAAAACGACATCCAAATAAGTTCTTTTTTAGATTAAAGAATAACCAAAAGACCCATATAGCTAGATCAGGTGAATACGGCGGATGTTCGTCACTTTAATTTGTTTTTGTTTAAGAAACTCAACTGTTAATCCGGCTGTACCTGAAGATGCATTGTCATGGTCAAGCATTAGTCCCCTAACACTCAGTTTTTGTAGAATTTCTGGAAGTTATTTAGTGGCATACCAGTTTGCTGTTACAGTCTTCTGTCCTTCCAACTTGATGGCGTTGATCTATCCCGTACTTCTGAAGGAAACGGCATACGTCATTTTTTTCAATGCACGTTGTTTTTCACCATTGTCGGCGTGGGATCATCTTCAAATACCCATACTTTGCTTTCTTGACATGTTGGAACGTCAAAAAACGGTATGTACGTTTCATCACTTGTTACAATTTTAGAAATGATGCGGTGGCCACCCACATTTAGCAATTTAAGAGTTTCTTTACTGATTATGACACGCTCCTCTTTTTGGTGTTCGGTTAAATTATGGGGAACCGAACGGCAAACTATTTTTTTCATATGTAATTCTTCATGAATGATATTGTGTATGGCTGCGTATCTAATGTTAAGTTCCTTATGTATCATTTGATAGGTACAGCAATTAACATTCATTAACATTTTTCGTATGGTAGACACTTATCCGGGATGACTGTCAACGGCGGCCTTCTTGTGTGTTCTTCATCTTGAAGAAAATTGCGACTTCTTCTAAATTCTCTAAACCATCTGAATACAGTAGCACGAGCTGAAAATTCATCACCAAATGCTAATTGCAACAGTTGAACGCATTCTTCTTGATTTAATCCTGCTTTAATATCGAAGAAAATCATAACGCGAAAATGTTCTCGCGTCAACTCCATTTTCTCTTCTGTTTAAAATTTATTCTACGCTAAACAAGTTGAAGTAAGTCAGTAAAAAATCATCTTCTGTGTTAAAATATTTTGTATTTTAAAATTAAACCGTTATTTTTATTTTATAAATTTTCGTCTGCGCGTATCTCAAAAATTTCAGAGTAACCCTCGTATAATGTTAAATAGTTTGTTAAAAAAAAAGCCCAGATTTTGGAACTAATTTCAGTAACTTTGAAAAACACAAATTTTTATTAATAATTAAGTTTCGTCTTAATTTAGACGCCACACCTTTCATATGTTGAAAATATATTAATCATTCAATGATAAATTTTCAACATAGGTTTCTCTAACTTATTAATTTATATTTTCTTGAAATGTTGTTTTAGTTTATAAAATGTATGTTTGGATCTCGCATTTACAGAAATTTAATACACAACTATTTCTTTCTATTCCTGATAAATTTAATTAATATTTTATATCGTGTTGTCGACATGAACCTATAAACAAATTAATTAAACATAAATTCCCAAACAAAATTGTGATTCTTTTTAAATTTGGCATTTTTTTTTATAAAATTGTTTAAAATTTCTTTAGAAATCATGGTTGTTTCAGGTGATACGTATTTGATTTACTGAACAGATACTTTTTCATTTGTTTTTATTAAAATCACCCAAATATTCTCTTTACACAAACATGAAAATTTTAAAAAAATGAAAATTTGCTATACAATTTTACATATTTAACAAATTAAAATTAAACATAAATTTATAGATTTTTCAGCAAAAACTCGACTTGGATGCAAGAGGGTATGTTGAACCAACGTGTTCGTTAGCATCCACCTCAGTACACCACTTCTTGTGATAATAATAAAATTGTGAGCTTGGCAGTGACGGATCACTAAGCCAAATCACGAACCACGGTCCATTTCGTCTGAAACGCATCTTCCAGTGTCTGCGCTTACCCTTAGACGCTGTTTACAGCAGAACTATCTGTAAACAGCGTCACGCAAGGTACCCATTGCTTAGTCTCCCCTCGATGCAGAATCACAGATGTCTTCGTTCTCATTGGTGCGGTGAAAGAAGAATGTGGACGCAGAAATAGGACGAAATCGTCTTTACCGACGAGTCACACTTTTGTCTGCAACTCCATGATGGTCAGATTCGAATCTAGAGACGCCGTGAAGAAAGGATGCTGATCAGCTACGTTATGCACAACCACACTAGTCCTGCACAAGGTATTATTGTATGGGGTAGTATTGGATATTACTCTTCGCACTCCGGTAGTGCACATTGTCTGTACTCAGAGATGTAGCCAAAGCTACATCTCTCAGTTGTTGGATCCAGTTGTCCTTCCTTTTCTTCAGGACTTGCCCACAGCTATATTTCGACAGGATAATGTTGCGCGACATGTGGCACGTATTGTACAAGGGTTATTCGTCAATAGCCAGGTTGAATCGCTTCCCTGGGCGGCTCGCTCTCTGGAACTTTCCCCGATAGAAAACGTGTGGGTCATGGTTGCTCAACGATTGATCCAGATAATGTCCCAAGTTTCCACAACAGACCAACATTGACAACTTGTGGAAGCTTCTTCGTCTGCTGTACCCCAAGAACACATCCAAAGTTTCTTTCAACCAATGCAGAGGCGTGTAGCTGTGATGATCTCCAATAATGGAGGCTACTCTGGCTACTTATTTTAGCAGGAATCACACTTTACAGAAGTCTATAAACTTAATAATTTGATACAATATGTTATCATTTGGTCAACATGTTATCTACAAAATAAATTTTGTTGCGTTATTTCTTGTGTTTCTATGTGTTGTTTGTTTGGCCAGCAGTGTACTTCCAAACTAACATATTTTAAGTAGTGATTTAAGCACACATATAATGTGAAAGTAAATATTGACCATTATTGCATGCTTGAAGATAATATAGAAATTATAATTTATAAATCATAAAACTATTATTGTTTTATTTATATATCAATCCAGAACACAATTTAACTACCTTTTGTCATTTTAAATTTATGACACTCTTTCATAAAATATTTTATTCTTAGTTCATGAATACATTTGTTTCTTGATAATTCATTTCTATCATTTAATGTATATCAATAAGTATTATAACACTGTTTTATCATCTGTTTTTTATAGCCATCTCATTATTTTAAGAGAAAAACTAAGATCTTTGCTCGATTTACATACTTTTACACTTTATTTCAAATACCATTTTATTTTAATTTTAAACAATGTAATATTTGGAATCATAAACATAGAGAAATTAACTTAGTTGCATAGACTTAGAGAATGTTTAAAAGATGATTTTATACTTAAATTAAAAATGTGTATTTTTTGATAATGTTTAAACTAATTTTTCATTAAATATCGAATTTCCCTTCTTATTTATTGACATCTGCTAAGTTTTCTTATTCATACTTAAATCACTAATTATTTTTTATGTATGCGGTAAGGATACATACCTTGACAGGTGAATACGTGTGAGAAGTATTCTAGAATTATAAAATATATATTCCGTAATATATTGATGCCTATTATTATTGGTTATAAAAATATTTGTAAGTTCATTATCTTTCTATTTCCCTCTCTATCTTAAAAAAGAATTGTAACATTTTTTTAATATTATAAAGAGAAAATATTCTAAGGTTGTGTGCTACCTTTCGAAAGAAAAATGTACCTGTGAGCTAAAAATAAAATCCAAAAGTGATGTAATTCTATTGTTGTAATTAGAATTTTGCTTAAACAATAAAAAAAGCTAACATTTATTTCAAATATTTAAAACTGTTGAATCATAAATTGCATGACACGCACTAACAGGCAGATACATAAACAATTATTTTAATATTTATTGGATAAAGCTATGTTCAAACATTCACAATATTTCTTTTTAAAAGTAAAAGTATTGTTTGATGGCTTGAATCTGTATCCATTATCATGTATTTAATTTTGATAAAATTTTCTTGAAAAGAAAGCCTAGAATTTTCACGACATATTAGAATGTTAGTATTAAAATAATTTATAATAGCAATAATTGTAGGTTAAATTTTCTTTGATTTCATAGTGACTGTATAATAGTTTAGAGATAATTTTTTTATACTTCTAATTTCATTTAAACTAATTTTTGAAAAAAAATTAAAATACTCAGTTACAATACTGTATATTTTCTAAATTTTCGAATATCATTTCTAATTGATATTTTTCTCATATTTATAGTTATCAAAATTTAAACACAATGAATAGTTCTTATTAAAAGATATCCCTCTTTGCCTGGAAGTATATGAAGAATAAAATGAAAAAAAAATAGTTTTGTATACTTGTTTCGTATGAAATACATAGCGTATTTTTTCATTATCGATTTCATAAAATATTTTAAACATTTTATAAACGTAAATATAAAAAAAAATTATTGTTAATTTAATATGATACATTTTAAAGACAAATGATGGTACTTTACAAACTTTTGTAAGAAAAACAACAAGAACACATTTTAAAACACATCTTGAAAGAACATATTTTATTACGTGTAATAACATCCGTTTATGTTATGATTTTTATCTTTGAATCACACTTCCTAGGAATTTATTTCACACTAAGCAAAGCATGTTTAGCTATACATTGGGTTACACACATTACGATACAATAATGTATAATTAAATAAAGAAATTCATTTTTGAGTTCATTTATTGTCTCTAATATTCCATACTAAAATACTAGTGAATTAAAAATTGTTCTAATAATTTCAGCGTCTATAGGTTATATCAACACGAATCTTTTCAGATGGGTAACAATGAATTCACTATTTTTCAAATACGACATGAGAGACAATAATTGACGTATTTTTAATAAAATACTAGTATGTTTAATCTAACTAGAATTTCAAGTGTTCTAGAAACTGGTTAAATAATCTATTTGTAAGTGTGTAAACTTCTGTCATTATAAGGTTTTAAAAACAGTTAAATATACACACTTTTTTTATCAATTTTAGATTACAATTGACATAACCTCTATATTGTTAGTTTTTTTGTACACCGATAGATAAATTTATTTTCAATTAATGTTTGCTGAGTTATATTAACAATAGTTTCATTGTTTTCTGCTGTTTAAATCAATGTAAATCAAATCTCAGAAATTATTGAAATTAAATACATTTTGATAAAAAATTCTTAGAGAAAGTTATAAATAAATTAATAAATACTTTTCATGGGTATACGCTTTTCTGAATTAAAAATATTGAGAAAAAGCAATTGCCATTAAAATAATTATGTCTGAATATATATATAATTTATGGATTCATATATTTTCTTTATATTGTACACTACATGTACATATATTCATTATATATTGGCCTACTTTGTGATACAAATAGTGATAAAAAGGGAAACTGAAACGGAAGCCATGAAACTGATCAAAACACACTATTTTTTTATTGAAAGAACAATTATTATTACTCTCTCTCTCTCATTACTGTTCACAAGTGACATAAAACAAACTTTTTTCCTATACAATGCCATATACAGTTGTCTGTACAGATAATTGTTGCACACAATAAAATCATATTACTATGATATTAAATAATTTCATATTTTTTAAGACACTTTGTATTCAGTTACGGTTTAATAACTTCAAATATGATTTTAATATGAGCATAAAAATTTTTGAATTAATAACAGAATAGCAAGTTTTGAACTTTCAAATAGTGTAAATTTATAAACTACAATAATTTCATAAGCTTTAGTGTATTTCAAATTTTAATTTTAATATAATACATCAGTTTTCTACAAAAGAAAAATAAAACTTTATAAAAATAAATTAACATTATATTAAATTACATTTTTTTTCAATATTCAAAATAAAACTGTTTAATTTTTTGAAATCAAACAATTTAATAAAAGTTTGTTTTGAACGATTTCTAAGCAACGTTTGCTGAAAACTAGGATGTAGTACACGCATGCAATGTTTGAATTACAATAGGCCTAAAATAAATTGAAAATATTTATTTTAAATTTCTCTATTGTTTAATTAATGGATTTAAAGTATTCAATTATTTTTTTCGAAAAAAAGTATTCTTCTTGTTAGAACATTAGCATTACAAAATTTAATTCGATAGAAACTATTACTGTTCTGTACATTATTAATATTCACTTATGCAAATTACAATGAAATATTTGATAATTATCTAAATTATTAATTTTAATATACCTTTTATAATGTAGTTATCTACATTTTACTAATATTTAAATCCAAATAGCTAGTAGAGAGACTGTTATTAGTTGTTACATCATCTGCTTTGATTTTAATTATAACATTTGTATTCGTGAATGCTATATAAACACCAAAAATGTAATTCTTTCTATTGATATTATTTATTATTGAATTTTGATGCATAGAAATAATATATAATCATATCTCAGATTTTTAATATGTGGGAACCAGTTTTTCATACATATTTATTAAAATTATTAAATAAAATCTTCAAACAATATTAAAATTACTAAATTAAATAAAATCTTCAAACAATATTTTAATTACATACGACGCATTAAATACTTACAAAACTAGTTTGATCTTTTAAATTTCCTTTTGGGTAAAAGTACAGAATTTTAAATATTTGACTGCACAACTGATTTGTAGTATTATATAAAATTATTTATGAAAAAAAGTTCACATAATAATAAAAAACACATTTTCATGAGTTTAAAATAAATTTGAAAATAATTGTTAGAATGAAAGCGTCATTCTTACTCTAGATAACATGAAATGGATTAACTAAAATGCAGTATTATTGAAAATTTAATGAACTACCCGGAAACATTATTGAAATTATATTTTAATTTTACATAAATTGCAACTATTTTAAAGTCATTTTTGTCTTAAAGTATCTAAGTATCGGAGTACCATGATTTTGCAGAATATACCTAAAGTAATTAATTTTTAAAAATCAAATAATTTCTTAATACATTTTATTTTCATTCATATTTAAACTTACCAGTCAATCACATTTTTAATTTATATATAATTTGCATTTATACTTCATTTGAGATTTATAAATAATCAAAATATTTACTTATCATTTTATTAGATTCCATAGCAAATTATTTATTAATTATATAATTCCAAATTTCATTATTTATAAAAAAATATGTACTTATCTGCAAATATTATGCTTAATTAGAAATAATTTATGGAAAACTACTTTAAAAATTCATTTACATAATTTAGTTACATTAGCGTTTAAATTTAGGTAAACCTTCAACATTGAGCTATTTTAATCACCAGATTTTAAATCAATCAAAAATATTAAACATGTGGGTTTCTTCAAAACTGAGAATTTTTTTATGTAATATAAATTTTTATTCAAACAATAAGATAACAAAAAATACGTTTGATATTTCATTTATATCAACACAGGAATCCTAGAAATTTTAACCTAGTTATGGGGATTTTAAATGATAAGAAACACACAAATTAGAACAAGATACTAAACCATTATAACATTTCTGTGTTAAGTTTAAGTGTTATCTTTCTTAATTTTGTGCTTCTGTTTTAATCAATACTAAACCTATTTGCGCAGATAAAATATTTTTTTTTCCGATAAAGTAACTTTTTTGTATTCAAATAAGAATTTTCTGTTTTTAAGCCCTTCCCTCTGCTTTTCAAAATAGGAAAAATTATTTTGATGTAATTTCAAAATGTAAAAAAAAAAATTATTTTGATAATATTTTGAAGTACAAGCACATCACTAATTATTTAGTTCCGAAATTTTCTCACAAATTCAACTCTCAAACTATTTCGTTGCTACCATTATATTTTTTCAAGAGTTATCTTAAGCTACACCTAAATTTCTTTTTGCTCTTATTATTTATCATTTTGGCAAGAATACATATTTTTAAGGAAAATAATTTTAAGTTTTATATATATGTAATTATTTTAAGAATTTGTTTTGTTTTCATGAGGCAAAATTGTAGTTTTCTTACTTCAATAAAGTTATATTATGTATCTTAAGTTTTTTCAATGTCTAAGAATTAAGTATCAAGAAGTATGCAAGTTGAAAAATTTATGATGCATGTAAATTTAAACACATGTCTTAATCAAAAATTGTGTTTAGCATATAGCTTAATTTTATATCATATTGATTGCTTTAATTTATCATAGTATGTAAAAAATATAAATATTGAAATAAAACAAGCACAATACAAATAAATAGAAAAACCATTTTATGGGCATATTTTAAGAAAATTTTTATATAAATGTACTATAGATATTTGTAGAAAGTTCAAGGAAACATTCTAAGTATAAAAACAAACATTGATTATTTTAATAGCTTATAAATTTGATTATTCCACTTTAAATTAAAAACTTTCATATAAGTTTTTGAATCAACTTTAAAATTTAAAATTACTGAAGTATCATAGAAATTTTTCTTCTGACATACGCATCGTTTAGAATATGTATCTGTATTTTAACATACTTGAATACTATTTTCAGACATTTTATTACAAAATAAACATAAGCAGTGGCATTTTAAATTTGATCAGTTCATCAATTTATGCTTAAATTAATGAACACGGTATGATGTGAAATAGGAAATCAGAAAATTTGTGGAAAAGCTAATTACATCTATTTACTGCTATGGAAGATAAACAAAAAGTTGCACTTTTAATATAAGTTCCCTTATAGTAGAAAATATTAGAAAATTTTAGGAGATATAAAATAACATTTACTTGCAATATCAAATTTCATACAGTATAAGCAAAATCTATATAATGAAAAATTCTACGAAAAAAAATATTGGCCTGGTAAAATGTAGTTTCATGATATTTATATTCACAAAATAAGCTTGTAATTTATGATTACTAAAACCCTGTTTAAACTGATTATATCTGATACTGATTATGCACTGATAAAATCCTGTATAAATTGACATATTTTGATAAATAAATTATATTTATTATTATTATTAATTCGTTTGTGTTTTCAACATTTTAAAATAGTTACACGCCAATATAAAGCACTTTATGTGTTTTTATTCAATACGAATTTGATATAAATTTATAAATGCTTTCATTATTTCTTAAACATTTTAATTATAAATGAAGTAACTGAAAATAACTTTGACATGAATTCGCCAATTTCAACGGTTTGTTTGTCGCTCAACTCTTCTTCTGCTCACAAAGCCTAATTAGAATAGGACCTTCATCAGTTAAAGTGATTTTCGAACAACTGCAAACATCCATGCCCGAGGTGTGAATTGAATTCACGAATTATTGAACCAAAGATCACTGTGATAATTATCAGGTTTCCAGCCGGGTTCTATGATAATGATGGTATACATTATATTGTACGAATTACGCTCTATGCAAATTAATCTGGAATGTAAAAAAGAAATATCTAAATGCTTATTGAAATATAAATTTAAGGTAATACAAAGCGCAACAACAGGAACTATCATCATTGTTGAAAAGAAAATAATTTGTAACATTAAGAAACAAAAAAAAATAATAACTTAAGTAAATACTGTATTTATAAAATAAAAATGTTAAATTTTTAAAGAATCATTTTAAGCAATTTCAAGAGAGAAGTTTTACTTCAAAATACCGAACAAAAGAACCAACATTATTCTCATCTAGATTAATCATATAATAATAAAGTAGGCTAAATTTTATAGAAATTTAAAAATATCTAGCTAAAAAAAATCAAGTTTCTTCTGTCATATGATTCTGATTTTTTACATTATAATCTATTTAGTTGTATAAAATGTATTATATTTTTATGAAAAAAAGCCAGTTATAGAAGATACTGAAGGATTTTATCAGCCGAATTTCCTATAGCATATGAAATAAATTGTTTTCATTAATCATTAAAAATTTATTTTAATATATGACAGTTAAAGTGATTTAAAAGAATATATACTGATAGATTAATTATATTTAAAATGAGTAGATTTTTGATAGCTTAAGGCACACACATATTTGTTCTCTGGGGTATCAAGGTTTAAAAAATAAAATTTTATGTTTAAAATATTCATCTTACATTAACTTTTAACTATAAAATATAAATAATTCACATTTATGAAACAAATCACTAGAATAAAAGAATAAAGTTTAATGCTCAAGGCAGTCCAATCTTTCTAAGATGAAGTCATCTCCTTTATTGGTCAGCACCATTAGGAGGCAAGGAATAGTCTTTTAATGAAAATGGGAATTCTCCTCGATCCAGATAGGCTCTTCTCTGATGACTTTTCATATCCCGAAAATACTGATTGATATGTTTGATTTTCATAATGAATGCCTTGCCTTATCAACTACTGCTGACTAAAAAGAATTTTCTCCAGACAAAATCATTATTTTTTTTTAGATGGCTACCGATTTTTGTATTGCAATTCCTGCTCTGTATTTTCACATCTTGTACCTAGTTTGACTTGTTATCTTTTAATATATGAAGACATTATTTCTCTTAAATAAGAAATGTCATTTTAGCCATGTTTAACTTGGGTCGCTGCATATTTTTGAAATTTATTTAAAGTGTTGTCTTATTTCTGTTATATAATTTCTCTCATAATGTTTCAATAAAAACTGAATCAAAATGAAATAAAAAATTTAATGATTAATTCAGAATATTTTGAATCCATAAAATATACATTTTTACAACAATAACATATTTTTCTTCTCAGTAGCTTAAAAATCAACTTCATTCTTTCATTCAAAAAATTAAATTTAAACTGCATGTAGTTTATATTTTCACATCATATTTTTGCACTTCAGACTTAACACCATTCTTTCTTCATAATATGATAATTGTAAAAAATATTTGTATGATAATTACTAGAAAATATGTTACTTTTATAATGATATTAAGTGAGATAAAATTACATAAATGTTTCCTAACTTATTTGAAAAAAAATTAATCAGTATTTTTTTTCCACTCCCTTACTTATATCTTTATTTATATAGACATTTCATTTTAACTTCTGTAATTAATTTATATAAAGTTGTCTATGATTTTATGAATTGATTTACAATAAATATTTAGAACATAATATGTTTTTTTAAAAACTTTATATTATTCAACATTATTTCTTCAAAGTTAATAAATTAAAAAAAATATTCACATTTTTTTTTAAAAAAATTATAGTTGACAGAATAGTCTGTTGCTTTTCAACTCTATCATAATTCGAGTGTCTGAAGTAGAAATCTGTGAAGTAAAAAGAAACTATATATATATATATATATATATATATATATATATATATATAGTGTGTTATATATATATATATATATAGTAGTTCATTAGTGGAAATTAAGAACTGCATCTTTACGACTAATCTTCTATGGGAAATATTTAAATTTATCTTTGATTTGTAGGATGTTTTGAATCTGATAGCAATAAAATTATTTACTATAACTATAATAGTTGATCATAATGTATTTATTGATAAACAGAATCAATTTCAATATTCAATTTCTTATAGATGAATATTTGTCTTGTAGATGAATTTTATCTACATAAAGAAAAAAAATATATTTAATCAAAATTAAGTGATTTTTCAAAACTAGTTGAGGTATTATTTCAAAACTAGTTGAGTATTTTTGTTAGTTGTATTGTGTTTATATGTTTTGTTTCTGAATAAGTAAAATTACTTTTATACACTACTGGCCATTTAAATTGCTACACCAGGAAGAGAAATGCAGAAAACAAAACGATATTTATTGGTCAAATATAATATACTAGAAATAAACAGTGAATAAATTTTCAAAAAATTTGGCTGGATAGATCCTGAGAAATCAGTACCCAGAACAACCACCTTTGGCAATAATAAAAGCAGTTATATGCCTGGGCATTGAATCAAACAGAGATTGGATTGCCTGTACAGGTACAGATGCCCATGCAGCTTCAACACGATGCCACAGTTCATCAACCGTAGTCACTGGCGTTTGGTGACAAGCCAGTCACTCGGCAACCATTGACCAGACGTTTTCTATCGGTGAAAGATCTGGATAACGTGTTGGCCAGGGCAACAGATGAACATGTTCCGTATCAAGGAAGGTCCGTACAATACAGGCAACATGCGGTCAGGCATTACCCTGCTGAAACGTAGGGTTTCGCAAGGCTCGAATAAAGGGTAGAGCCAAGTAAAGGGTGGTAACACACCAGAAATTTAATGAGCACTGTTCAAAGCACCGTCAAGAGGTGACCGAGACGTGTAGCCAATATATATATATATATATATATATATATATATATATATAT
>JAPDSC010047394.1:247911-306210 GCA_026290005.1 Latrodectus geometricus
ATTCACATGATTTTTAACGAATGGAAAAATGCTTGTTACATTAACAACATAGCCTAATTTGTCTATAAATTTTTATATATGAGATAAAATCGTTTTCATAAACAAAATTTACTTTGCAGAATATTTTGTTCTCCAGGTAAGTTATTATTCGCTCAGAAAGAAACTGTTTTGAAATAAATTTGAAAGTAATGCCTCTAGAAAAGCTTAAGTCGACATGGACATAAAATACAAAGCTGGACATTTATTAATATTTTTGAACAAACTTTAAGAATGGAAACTTTCAGATAAAATACAAAGCTTTAATAAACATAATATTGTATCTCTTTTTTTAGTTAAACTCAAGTTTAATAGGTAATATAAAATTTGATAAGCAGAAACTTTTAACTGGAGATTTAAAAGTTAAGAATATGTTTCTTTTATAATTTATAATGCAATTAATATTTAAATAACAAAAGTATAGAAATTAAAAGATATTATACACTTTCAAGAAATTAATAATTTAATTTATGTTATAAATAGTGCATTAAGTTCAATGTAAAATTTACAGACATTTATAATGCTTTATTTGATACTTTATATGTAGAAAATTATTTAAATAACTAAAACTTACTATGCCTGATTAGTTAAGTAGACTTCTAATCAATTCATATTTAAATGATTTCTGGATTATATACTCAATGAAACAAAATCCTTATTTATTATAACACATAATTTTCAAATCTATTTGAGACAGTATTGGTTTTATTTATATGTTTGTGAATATATTTTAAAAGGTATTCAAAATATGCACATAAAATCAATGTTTGCTAGGAAAATACTAAAACCCTAAGGAATATTTCCTTATGCATATTACAACTTACATGTTTTATTCCATCATCTATGAGAGAGAGAAGATATATTCATTATAATATGTTATTCATTATTTTTTACAATGTAAAACCACACATTATTAACAAAAAAAATTGTGTACACTTCTTTTAATTATGTAGCTATAAGTAGAAAAAATCATATGAAAATTTATGAGTAAATAGTTTTTTCAAATAACTCTAATCTAAGTTTTTGTTGAAGAATTTTTAAAAAAGTACTTAATATCTCAAGATTTTTTTCCATGGGAAATTATACAAGAAATAGTTTTTCATCAGCTGCAGTCTTTCCATGAAAATTCTTTTTTTTTTTCTTTTTTTTTTTCTTTGAAGTTCTTTAGGTTGAAGTCTTATTTAAATGTAATGTTTTTACTGAGTTTCTTAATTCAATACTTAAGCTTTTAATAATTTTTAGCAATCTAATAAAATAAGTAAATTTGATCAAAATAAAATGTAAAAATAATACAATGTAAGTAAGAATATCAATACTACATCGATATAGTTATAATTTTCCATCAAAAATATCAAATCTCTATGTTTATGGAATATTACCGATGATAAAAATAAAATATTTCAAATTTATACTATATAATTAGAAATAGATTATTTAATTACGTTTCTCTAAAGAAGGTTTTCCGAATTTTATTTCTTGGAAATGAAAATATTGATGAAATAAAAATGTGCGCGTAAACGTTTATACATATGGATATATTCATTTATTTATTTTTGAAGTTTTTTCAATTTCGTTTATATAAAATTGCTTTGCTGTGTATTCTATTTAAGGTAACAGACTAAAAGGCTCTCGAGATAATTCATGAAGATTTTCAACCGATATCTGGTGTTACGTATCTAAATGTATCTCACAAACAAACAACACGCTATCTAAAAAAACAGATACTTTGGTGCTTGCTGATATGTTTTATGGAACAACGATCATTTTATAAAGCGATGACTTAAACTACATGATTATCTTTTTGGACGCGGGACGCGCCAACTTGATTATGGTAAATTTCAAGTAAAGGTCTCTCTCTCTCTCTCTCTCTCTCTATCACGTGAGTTTATTCTTTAAACTATCATTTAAGTTAAGGTGGAGTAATTTTATAGACTATGGTATAACCTGAAATCGCATGCCAATATTACAGTTAAATATGCCAATGGCTACTTAAATATTTTTGATAATCGAAATATTTCTTTATTCTGGCAATCACATGAAATTGACGAAAGTTACCTCCCCATGCGTTATGAATATACAACTAATAACAAAAAGATTGATGATAATATTAATAAATTATATATTTGACAAAAAATACTACAAATAAAAAATGTTTGATTTCTTCCAGATAAGATAAAATAATCATTTACTTTATGCTTAAAATACACTGCTCAAAACAATTAAAGGATATTGTGGTTTTAGGTGGATCTTGCAGCTGGGAAACATTTTAGCTGATTGATACATGGTCGTCAGACGTAGTAGGTTATATGAGAATAAATTAAACATGTCTGAGAGAAAAATGCATTTTATTGCGTATTTGTGTACAAAAGGAAAAAAAACACAATTTGTGCATATGAGAGAAAAGGAATAAGAAAAGGTGTTTTCATCAAAGGAAATCATTTTCAGTGGTTCCACGGACTTCCAGCAACGTTGAGCACCTTTGAGCCATGGAGTCAATGAGGCTATTAATCACGAGTTGGGGGAGAGGGTATCTGTCCTACTCTTCCAGAAGAGCTCTTTTTAGTTCTTAGAGAGTTTGTGGGGGTGATTGGTGGCCAGCAACTCGTCTTCCTAGAGCATCCCAAACGTGCTCTATTGGATATAAGACTGAAGAACACGCTGGCCATTCCATTCGTACGATTCCTTCATCGAAAATGCATTCCTCCACCAAGTTAGCACGATGTGTTCTGGAGTTTTCTTACAAATGAAGTCATCTCCGATTGTTGCAGTGTAAGGGACTACCGTAAGTCTGGTGATCTCATCTTTTTATCAGCAACCAGTCAGAGGAACATCTCGAATGATATAGAGGTCTGTGCGCCGTCAATGGAGATGCCACCGTACACCAGCACTACCCCACCACCAAATCTGACACTTTCGTGCACGAACGCAGGATTATTCTTACTGCCACTGTCACTCCAGTTGAAAATACGTCTATTATCAGGATGAACAGAAAAACTGGACTCGTCAGTAAAAAGAACATTGCTCCATTCATTTCTCCTCCAGTTCACATGCTCAGTTGCCACTCTCTGCAGTCGCTACGATGCATTGATGCTAGTTTAACACACACCATCGATCGGCCAGCATACAGACCTACACCACGGAGCCGGTTTCGAACAGTCTGAGTTGAAACCGTGATGTCAGTAGCGGAGTAAAGGTGTTGCTGGAAATGAGTATCGTTGATATTTTGGTGTCTCCAAGCCGTTAACACTAAGTAAAAATATTCCTTGGGTGTTGTAGCGTATCTACGACCTTGACCTGGTCTTCGGCCTGTACTTCCAGTCTCCAAAAATGGTTCCAGAGCCTGGAAATTTCATTTTTTGACATCCAATGGTTTGCGCTGCTTTGGTTTGAGTTTGACCCCTTTCTAACCTACCAACAACTATCGAAGCTTCTGAATCAGTTAAATGACTTCGCTGAGACATCGTACTCATCGAAACAAAGCAGCCACTGAATGCCGATCATCCTTGTCTTTAATGTCTTTCTTTCAGTTGAAAGTCAAATTTCATTCATAGCCACTGAAGCAACGTTTTTGACGTCAAACACAAAATTGGCATTCTCCACAGTTTGAAAACCAGAAAAAAATTGCATTTGTGAATCTCTACTCTTATTTTTGTCAAAAAAATCTCTAATATCTTTATTTTGTATAAAACTTGCAATATCCTTTCATTGTTTTGAGCAGTGCATTATAAAATATCCAAAGTAGTTAATGATTACTTACAAAAACTTTCCAATATAAATGCAATATAAATTAAATCTTTCCTGATATATCGATAGAACTTATAACAGAAGTATGAGGAAGAAATATGGCATTAGTTTACAAGTTAAAAGAACTATTTCATACATAAACACAACAACCATATCTAACCTTTATTTACATTACACTCATAAATAATTCATTAATATATTTTTGTACATAAAATGTATTTCTATTCCACTCGTAAATTAATACCATATATATACATCCAAAACATCCAAATAAAAAGAAATTACTGGATAAATAAAAATTTAATGTTAAAGTTTCCTCAGATTGATAATCTAGGAAGAGTCGGTAGTATATTCTTTGAATGGAAAGAATCATTTCATAATGAAAACAAGAAATGCTCTCGATCCAGTTCGTCTTTGATTACTTATTTTATCAATATCTCTTTTAAATATATAAGCTAGACTTTCATACAGCTTTTTCGGTTTAATTATTTGCGTCTAAGGTATTAATTATTTCTTCCAACATAGTTTATGAATTCTTTTAATTTTTTAATTTTTGTTACGAAATTTCATTCAAACATTCCGTATAGTTTCCAATACAGAACAAGAATAATTTGTATTTATCAAGTGAGCACTATATGCGAAGCTCTGAAAAATGTCAATATTTTATGAAATTGCAAACTAATTGAAGAAATGAACAATTTCAAATTCCTGTTAATTTATTTTAAATTTTTAAGTTTATATTTATGTGTTAAGTTTTTAACTATCATTAATAAAAGTAATTATGTATTTTATTGATTATAAAATATGTGTGATAAATTTATTTAAACTTTAAAAGGAATATAAATTTTTTAATAATTACAACTTCTAAAGCACAGCATATATATATATATATATATGTATTAATAGAAAGTATAAAAATTTCTTTTTATTTAAGTTGACTTTTGTGAGCATTTTGTGTTTTAATATTAACAACGTTCACTTATCAAAAAGTCAACCACAAACATAGATGGTATATAAAATCTTTGCATTTAAAATTTTGCCTACTTAGAAAAATTTAACTCTAAAAAACATATAAATATTTTTTATACTTTCATTTTTTATACTTTCATTATTATTTTTTATACTTTCATTGATAAAATTTATTTTATACTTTCATTGATGTTTTTTTTTTTTTTTTTTTTTTTTTTTTTTTTTTTTTTTTTTTTTTTTAAATTTAGAGAACGAAATAAAGTAAAAATATCGAGAGAATATAACATCCTTTCTTGTTCTTTATTGCTATATTTGAAAATATAATATAATAATAAAGATAGAGTGAAAGGATATTTTCTCTACCAGGAAGAGTATATAAAATTTGATATTTAAAGCATACAACTTAAGAAATATTCAGCTCAACTAGAAAACGGAATTATAATATATCAGTATAACATTACATATATTATATCAAGAAGAAAGGTATTGAATAAAACATATTAGAGCAAAATAGTATTAATAATGGGAAATATTTCAGAAATAAAACAATTCTTATGAAATATAATAACTTGAAAACTTATTTTGGTGATTACTTCTCAGTGATATTCAAATATCATTTCAAAAAACGTTTTATATTGCGCGAAATGTGAAATTTATCAAAGGGATAATTATGTTGAATATAGGCATTTTCAATAAGAAAAGTTGTGAAATGCTTAAAAGCATCAGTTAGAGAACTTAGTTTCAATATTCTTTTGCTAAGAAATATTAAATTCATACTTCATCCACAATAAGGGTATAATTCTAAGATATTCTTATCTAAATTTCATATCACAGAGTCTTAGTAAAAGGTAGTAAAATCTATAAGTTTTTTAATCACGATATAAGGCATAGTTTAAGATATGTTACATTGCTGTTTATTTTTTCTGCTTGAATATCACTAAATAACATGTTATAAAGGAAGTTGAATCGTACAAGAGAAACTAATTATGTAAATGAATTCTGTAATAAAGAATTCATAAGAAAGAATATGTAAAATTCATAACTTAAATAAATTTTTAAAAAAAAAAAAAAATGTAACTTTGGCAAATTAAGAGACAATTTACTAGCCTTTAATAATTTTCGCATCTTGAACAGAAAGATTAATTGCTTATCAATATTTTCTTTTTTTATAATTCACAATCAATTACTAGCTTGAAGTGATTAGTAAAATAATATTGAAACTAACATTTTTAATGATAAACAGATATTTTAATAAGAAGAACATCAAGTAATTTGGTGATATATATATATAAAGAAAAAAATTATTTCTGTAATATATTGCTTTTGAATATTTTATATTATTGATATGAATCACTGAGATTATTTAGAGTTAACACTATTATATATCCAACATTTATTTAGTTTCATTAGATTTTATTTATTTAACTTATTAGGTTTTATATGAAAATTTATTGAAATCATTTTATTAGTATTTACTATGATTTTTTTCCTATTTTTCATTAGCTGACGAAAACTTTATAAGATTAAACAAATGGCTGATAAATTTTCATTCACTAAAAATATTTTCTTAAAATTTCTAAGATAACTTTAATTATAAGTGTTTGAATATGTAAATAATGTTTACTTCACTTTTCTTATTGAATAACTTATAAAAATAAGATTGATACAGTAAACAAACTGCTTATGTAATGAATATTAAAATCATGAATTAATTAACCCTTTCAAAGTAAATTAAAAATTCATACTGTATTCAATTGCTCAGTCTTCTTCTCCAAAAATTAAATCATTAAAAGTACAGCTAACTGTTGTATAATATTATTCTTTTTTACTTTTATTTTAATTATAAAATTTACGTACACTTAATTAGAGAGGTATATAAAAATTTAAAGTTTTATTGTTTTAGGCTGATTTAACTGTTAAATATTTAACTCTTTGGCACTGCATTCTATAGATTCTTACCCTGGGTGTAGTTGCTTTTAAGAGTTCAAAATATATTTCAAATTATAAGTTATGGATTAACTAGCAAAATTAACTATACAAGCAATCAATCAAGCATTATTATGTCCTTATTAGTATTTAATTATTTGAATAGTTTTAAAATGTAAAAATGAAATCTAAGGAAAATGTAATAAGAAATAAAACTTATTTTGAAATGATTATACCCACAAAGCTCTTAATTAAAATATAATAATTGTTATAGATTTTTTTTGTTACTGCTACCTCAGAAAGCCTTCAGGGTATGGCTTTTGGGATTAAAGTAAGTTTCTTTAGGATAAAAAAATAAGCACATTTTGAAGGTAATACGTTTTACTGTTGACATATATTTAAAAAATGTATTACAATAGGATAAAACTAAGGCTATTTTTGAAAGTGTTTCAATTGCTTCAATATAATAGCGTTTTACTTCCTGTCAAATAATGCATTACAGTGTTCACTGCTTCTTTTTAATGCTGAAAACATAAATGTGTATGTATTAAATAGTATATTTGTATGCATGGTGAAAATAAAATATTGTATATTAAATATTATATATTATATTTAATATACAAGTCACATTCCAACTCTTTTCTCTAACTTCTAAAACTGTATAACTATATAAGGATCCTGCTTGCTGTTTTAAACTTTAGAGCCCTGAGAGGCGCTTTTAAATAAATTTTTCTCGCATAGTTGACTTATAAGTGATAAAAGTAACTTTTTTATGTATTTCTTTCCGTTTTTTTATATTTTATTTTCGTAAGTTAAGCACACTAGTTAAATTTTAAAATAAATGGACTGAAACAAGAAAATATGATTAAATTTTTCATGCAAAATAGTTAAATTTGAACAATTCACAATAAAAAGAAATTTAGTCTATGAAAATCATTATGCTATTTAAAGCATCTGTAAAATTAGATTAAGATTAACCCTTCTTTGCATAATGGTGGAAATTTCCATCATAACCTATAATGCCCAAAAATTATATAAAAGAACAAGTTGACTTTAAGTTGATCGTGTTTGGATACCTTTTTAATGTCCATTGCATAAAAAGAAACATAGCTTTCAAAAATAAACAATTGTCATTATCAATGAAACGAGCTTAAAGTTGTCTCATTCCGCTGTTTGTTGTAGTTGCAATAAACGTATGATTTCGTTTATAATTTGTTTTATTATATTAGAGTTTCTACTGCTAAAAAACTGAAAATGAGTGGAAGAAAGGCTTGTAACACGTGTTTCTGTTATTTTCCTCTTTTATTTTTATTTAGTACTAAGCTAATGATCTGACTTTGGATTATGATGGAAATTTTTAGCATATTGTTTTTTGCTAAATTTATACTATAAATATATACTAAGATTTTTTTAATCATTTTTCCTTTAATTTTGAACATGAATTATATCAACTTGATTAATTTCACCAATAAAGAAAAAATCATGCAAAGAAGGTTTAAAGAGTCAGAAAATGTAATGTATTGATAAAAGGCAATCCAAAGTAATTTTATACATTGAAGATAAATACTATTTTCATCAGGAAAATAATGAGATTATTATTTAAAACTTAGCCCCTTTCCCCCTCCCTCCCTCCCTCTCTCTCTCTCTCTCTTTGAAATTATATTTGTATTTATAGATTACATTCTTTTCAAAGAACAGACCTTATAAATTTTTTTCATAATATTCAAGAAATATTTCTTAAGTTTTAAATATGAGAGTATAAAGCTATCAGCATTTACGTACTCACATTTCAATGCGTATGCTTTATTTTCCCTCACTATTAGCATAGCAGCTGTGCGTTTTAAAAGAAATATAATGTTGATGTTTTTTTTTCTAATTCCTTCTTTGCAAGAATCTCTATAGAAGAAAAATCTTATGCTTAAGGAATGCATTAGCAAAAGTTGTCACACTTGGAAGAATCAAGTAAATACATTCAAATAATATTATGTATATAAAAATCTTATCAAATACTCCTGTAGATTTTTTATGATATTCATAAACTTTTGTTCAAAATTATTTGTTCTTAGACACAGTTTTATTCTTACATATATCAACATACACAGATAGTATATCAAACAACTCAGATTGCACAATTAAAAATCTGAAAAAATTCCGTGGGTCTTTAAATGTTAAAAATTAATGAAATTCGCAAAACATGATCTGGTTAAATTTTAAACTTAGTTTCGTAAACTGTTAATCAGTTAACCTCAAATATATCAAGCCACGTTATAACTGATTAAAAGGCAGATAGCTGACTGACAGTATATAAAGGACTATTTTGTGTGTAATGAAAATATTTACATTTTCATTTTACATTCATATGTTGCATCTGTTATCAAAATATAGACATTAAGAATACTACTTTAAAGCAAATAATGCAATTTTAGTAATTTTGCATCTCTAAATACACTGCTGGACCCCGTAAATACAATAGTCTGAAGCAAGCATGCACATAACATGGAACATTACAACATGCATTAGTGAAGGTGAGGTATGCAAATTATTGGAATATCAGCGCAAACCCACACCACGTGCCACTTTAAAACACTATTTAAGGCTTAGAGATTTATACGCTTTTAAGTAGGTAGTTATGTTTTTCTTGTGGTTTTTTTTAAAAAGAATGATATATTATGAATCGTTATAAACAGCGCTCATTTTTGAATAAGTATCCGAGTTCGACAGAGGAAGGATAGTAGCCTACTCAGATTGTAGAATAGCTTTCAGGCAAAGTGGAGGTAGTGATGGATGAAACCAAACAACTGTAATGCGGATATGTGATAGTTGGATTCAGAGGATACGATGAACCGACGTGTTCAATCACATCCGCCTCACTGGCCATCTCACTTGATGACAGGCAAGTTGTGTGCATGACAGTGACAAATCTCTCAGTCACATCAGGAACCATTGCACAACACATTCAGTCTGTAACGCATCATCCAGTGTCTGCGAGTACCATTGGACGCTGTGTACAGCAGTGTGTTCTGTCTGAAAGACGTCCATTGCTTCGTTTACCCTCGATACAGAACCATAGATGATGTAATAAAAGAAGGATTTGGATGACAGAATGAAATTGTCTTTACCGACGGGTCACGCTTCTATCTGCAACTCCATGATGGTCTCATTCGAGTCTGGAGACACCTTGGAGAGAGGATGCTGAACAGCTGCGCTATGCACCACCACACTGGTTCTGCACAAGGTATGTTATGGTGGGGTATTGAATACCACTCTCGCACTCATCTAGTACGCATTGCCGATATACTTTAAATAGCCATCACTACACCTCCAAGGTGTTGGATCCAGTTGTCCTACCTTTCTTTCAGATTTAAGTGATATAAAAGACAATTCAGAATTGCTTAGCCATCATTTTCTTTAGATTTATGTGACACAGAACATATCCTTAAAAAGTATATGAAATTATCAAGCTGTACCATAAATTGGCATTATGATATTTGTTGTGATATATAAAATTTAAGCAACTCCAATGTGAAAAAATATGTTTATAAAGGTACTTTTTAATAATTAATAAAAAATACCAAACATTTTGTTAATTCAATATTTCTAATAGCTTGCAAACTTCTAGGCAAAAAAAATCCATATGGCTTATACAATTTTATTTATGTAATTCATATCTTAAATTTGCAATTTTAAAAATTCAGTTTTATGAAATTCACATATAATGCATCTGATTCAAATTAAGCAACTAATTGATAAGCATTTGGGCCTTACCCATAAATTATTTCCCTTAATTATAAACCATCGATAATCAATTACATTTAAAAGAATAATTTACAACTCAAATCACAATTGCACAATCAAATTATATCTTGGATTATATATTAATACATTAAGATACTCACACTTCCATTTCAAACAATTATTAGCTGAATTTCTTCTTATTATTATAAATAATTATATCTCACAAAGTTTTATAAATGTATTTATTTGATTAAGTAAATCTTTTTGTTTGAATAAAATATTTTCAAGCAACAATTATTAATAGTACTAAGAAAAATAGATTATTTTCGAATAATTTTGCATACACAATCATAAATGTCCAAATTTAATTATTCAATTTTAATTTCATTTTGCTACATTGTAAAGTTATATGAATCTGATAAAACTATGATTGATCAGTAGACGATAATATAAATAAAATAATTTACTGTGTAAACAAATATAAGCGAGTAAATTTAATTTTCATTTCCTTTTGAAGTTTATAAAATTGTATTAATCAGATAAATGCATAACTGGTGTTTTAACGAGTATACAATTAGAAGCAGAGTATTTGATTATTTAATACTGTGTGATGTTGGAAATCAATATAAATCGTGGAGCATTCAAATGAGATTAAAAATTTATACCTTGACAGACTTTTACGTAATTAAATAATTATATGATACACTATCGGAATAATTATGTAGGAAAGCTAGCAATTGATGCGTATCTGCATTTAGTGAAATAGAAAAGTGGTTAATTATGTTTACAGTCACAGCTTTCCATAAGTGAACAATTATTAAATATAATTATTTATACTTTAATGGTATTTTAATAAAAATTTATTTTTAAATTTGCATGTTATTTTCATGTGAAATTGTAATTTAATATGTATTTTAATGAAAATTTATAATTCTCTCAAGAATTGATTTTATAGTATCGAATTTTTTGGTCAGTAAATTTATGGAATATTAGTTAAATAATAGATAGCGTTAATGAGTATTTATGAAGTACATATTCTTTTAAACCAAACAATTTTCAAATAGTACATCTCTATGTAAAATCAAAATAATTGTATTCTTAGGGGAAATTAGGTTTAAGCCTAACATATAATTAATTATAAAATACAAATTTAAAAATGATAGATGTAAACCGATTGGTGATGGTATTAATTTAATTACACTCTCAACCACATCATATATCGTTTTGATGGCACATTTGCTTATTTGACATATGCGTTATTTGACGGTCTTATATTATTTGGGGATACGTCAAATAAAGCATTAGAAAAAGCATAATTTAATCTAGAAACCATTAAATACGTGAGTTCTACTTAAGTTTCTGTCTATTCTTCCTGCACACAGTGATATCACTTGGGGTATTGCCAGTAAACTTGAACTAAAATTGTCTTAATTAAAAATGGATAAATGTTGGAGATTTTGTACTCACACCAGTCATTTTCAAAAACTATTTACATGAACAGATCTAACATATTTAATAAATAATCACATATTATTCTAAAATCTTCCTTTCCTTTATTGCAATTTGTATTTATATCAGGATTGGTATAAGCCAATTTAACAATTTTTAAGCTTTATTACATATACAAGCATAAATTGAAATAAAAAGCTATGAATTTCACAATAATTTCTGTATTCTTAACTTCTACATAGAAAAACAAAATACTGTAAGGAAATATAGAATATATAAACAACTTAAGAATAATTTCATTAGATTTTCAAGAATTAATTTTAACACAAACTATGGGATTATGATAAATATTTTTTAATATGAAATAAAACCTCTATTCACAATTCATTAGTTCGGCAAGCAATTCAATGAAGAAAAACCAATCATATTTGTTTTAAAATGTGTACATTGAAATTATTTTGAATTTTAAAGATATTTTTAAATTTGTGAAGAAAGCTAATATGTTTTTAAAAAATTAACTTCAATTTTTTTTATAAGAAATGTGTTTGTTAGTAAAATAATAAAGCATTTTGGATGAAGTCTTAATAAGGGAAAATTTCTTTTGTGAGCTAATTCTAATAGATAAAATGAATTTTTAATATATGGAAAAAAAAACATTATATAAGCAATATCAAAATGAATTGTTAACAATTCTAAACTTAAATTAGCAAATGAAAATATATTTTATGACATAATTAGAAACAAACTGTACTTAAAAGAAAGTTATTTATTTTACTAGGTATATCTTATAAAATTGATAGGTAGGATATAATTTTCTTTTAACTTTTTTAAATAAGTTAAATAATATATGTATTGATAGAAACATTTTAACTTTAATATGAATATAATCTTATTTCTTCTCTTATTCCTTTGAAACCATATTCATATAAACAGTAAACCCATTAGGAAATAAATTATATAAAATGATGTTCTATATAATATTGTGTATGGTATGGTAAAAGGGAATAATCCGGTGATTATTCATAATCACCATTAAAATTGATAAATGGTATAAAATGCTGAATATTTATCACTTTTACTGTAAAGTTTATAAGATCACTAGCTCGTAATTGGAAGTATAAGTAAATTCCTACTATTTTGCAGTGAAATCATATCTAAATTTGAAAAGATAAATATTTTCATGTAATATTTCGCATTTGTTCTACAGAATTTAAGGAACATTATGAGGATTTAGGATAAAACTTAATATAATAATTTAGCTAAAAATTTAAGTAACAGCTTACCCTTTTGCAAGTTCATTTTAGTTGATATTTAAGAGAGATGTATTAGATAATATCATAAGTTATATAATGTCTGTCACGCAAAAATTTTTGAAAAATACAAAATGATTAAAATTATTGAAAGTGAAATAAAGCATAGCTCGTTATTTCAGTAAATACTTTATTTTTATCTGAATAAAACACAGAAAGTTAAACTAAATAATCTATAAAAAATATATTGAAGCATTTGTTTATAGTAATACTTTAATAAAATATTTAAATCTTTTAACTGAAATACCTGTATTAAGATAAGAATTTAGATTATTACAACTTATAATAAAAATTCCAAATCAAAACAAAATAATCATATATTCTTAATATTATTTACCTATATTTATCCTGTAATTATACTTACATCGATGCATTAGACTATTATGACATTTAGAACTAATTTTCCAGATTTTTTAAACTTATCAGATTTTCTTAGGCATAAAAATACAATAATTAGATTTTTATTCACCCTTTGAAACACATCGTTAATATCACTGACTGTTAAAGATGATTTTTAATGCAATCTCGTATTTTTTCAGATCAAGTAATATATTACTTTATCTGAAAAATCTTGAAGCAAAATAAATTCTTTTCTACAAATTGTGAACAGATTTCCAATATACCACTATGACACTATGTCTTGATTATATCTAAAAGTTAAATGTCCCTATTTTGAATTTATAATATTATTGCTAATAAACTTTGTGGATGACTTCTTGCAGTATTTACATCTGGTACTTGTTGTTTCACTAAGTCACCAATTTTGCCAAATAAAATTTAAGATTTGAAAAATTTAAGCATATTTTTGTCTGGGGTATTAAGCCTTCATTAGAAATTGTTCTTTAAACTCTTAAATTAATTTATAAATATTTTTCTAAATCATCATGGTGTTCTTCAAATTCTTAAAAACACTGTTAATATTACTTGAAGTTATTTTTTCGACACATTCACCAAGTTTAGTGATGATTATGAATAATCACCTGTAATTACATGACAATCACCGATTAATAACTTTTTACCGTAATATATACATTATCACTTTTTAATTTTTTCAAAGTATGAACTGTTCTTGTATTATATAAAACTAACATGTTCATTATTGAGCATAGACCATTTAATAGCATGTAGTTATTGAATAATAACATGTTCATTTCTTAGTATATAGGTAGAGCATTTGCAGAAAGTTAACTAATTAAATTAATCTTAATTAAGTAGCTTTGGTAAAATGATTGTATATTCCTAAAAAAATTAAATTGAATACAGATAAATTATAAATACATTCACTCT
The DNA here is from genome assembly GCA_026290005.1 of Latrodectus geometricus. Lineage (NCBI taxonomy): Eukaryota > Metazoa > Arthropoda > Arachnida > Araneae > Theridiidae > Latrodectus > Latrodectus geometricus. Next base: position 262,368 of record JAPDSC010047394.1, read on the forward strand.
AATATATATATTTCAAACTATATAATAATGCAAAGAAAACGGATTGAGTCAAAAATCTGTTTCTACTTATAAAAAAATAACTAAACAAAATAAACAAAATAAAAATGAACATTCAAGCAATTATTTTTTAAAGAACTTGCTTCAAGATGCAACCACTTATTAATCATAATATAGTCAATTCTATCAAGTTATATAATGCTATACTATTTAAACATCTCCAGAAAAGTGGTATTCAATTCAACTAAAGCATAGATTACATAAAGTTAAGCGAAACTAACTTTTAATACATTTAAAAATTCTACTAATACTTTTGGTTATTCTTATTTATCAAAATTTGTAAAAAACTTGATCAGAAATGAAAATCATCATCTATCTATTAATAATAATGGTATTAACAAACATGGTTATATTTAACTTGGATTTATTCTGACAAAAGTAAATCCCTTTGTAAATTTAATCAACTGTCATAAGTCTTGGATAATATCTTATTCACCTTAGCAATTGTAATTGTGACTTCTTCATTAAATATTTAGAGAAACCTTCTAATCTGACAAGTTTGCTATAGTATTGAGTACACCGATTTCTGGTAAGACTGCGGCCAAAAAGTTAGAGAACCAAATTCTATAGGAAAAGAGATGAATTCAACCTGTTTCAAATTGAGGATAATCATACTTTCTGTTGAATTACCGTTATTTCTAATATAGATGTATCTTAAGGAAACATACTTAAGATATCTATTCTACATACATTTTACTATGATTAGTGACATTAAATTTAAAGAATTTATACAAAAATGTAGTGCAGGATTGATATGATAAATTGTGAGGATCCATGTGTGAAAAGATAAATAATATCATAATTCCCCTAAATTTTAACAAATTTATCATTGTTAGTTTTCAGACTGCTAATCATTGAAATAAATCTACTTAAAAATTTGCGCATTATTGTTTTTTGTTCTAAGATGTTTGCAGATGTAGTTTATTTGTTGTATTTGAGATTCAAAATTTTCATAGCCTTCCATCATTGATTCATTAAGGCCAAATTACTTTTAATTTTGTCTTTCACTGTTAGATGTATATAACAGTTTTTATTGTCTAGTATTCTGTATAATGCTCGTTGTACTTTTCTTGCCATTTACCTAGTAAGAAGATGTTTTCATATTAATTCCTGATAAATTAAAGTAGGTCCTTATGCTTTTTGTTTTGTATATGATTCACTTGTAAACATTTTGTCTCATAACTTGATATTCATTGGATTATTTTTTTTTCTGCTCCAGAAAAATTTATCAAATGAATTACAAAAAATTTAGTTTTCCTCCGTAATTTTAATTATTCTAGTTTGTACCGTAATGTTGGAAAATATGGTTTTATCTAAATATAAAGACACTTAATGTTTGTTAGCCGAAACTTGTAAGAAAAAAAAATTCAAAATTACACTCAGAAAAATCAACGAATGTAAATGAACGTTTGTCATGTCTATTTTAAAATCAAAAAGGTTTGAAAATGTTATCTCAGTTTTGTTAATGTAATGTGGGTTATGGAAATAGTCATAGGCTATGTAATATCTACTCGTGAATAAGACAATCATTGCATATCATTCATAATGAAGATTTGTCTAAAAGGAAGAAAAGTGGTAATTTTTTGCAACATCTTCGTCGTACATCAAATCATTGTATGTGTAAATGCTTCCACTGCACCTTCATACCCATTAGAAGTCACGATGTTAAGCAAGCCGCAAATTGAGGCGACAGCAAACAGGCAGCTCGATGTCATGATGTAAAAACTGGTTCTTCCTGTGCTGCGCACTCAGATTGAAGTAGCATTAATCTTGAGTGCATTAGTGTCACTTGAGCTACAAGTGTCTCCCATTTGTGACTTAGCTATTTTTATCGCTTGTCGCTTGCACGTTCTATTGTATCTCTTTGAATGCGAGAATGGAAATATCCATTGTGAAATGAAATTTCTCGATGTTTTTTAATTCTTATTTTTGATATGAATTTCCTTTTTATTATATATATTTTAAAATATGTAATTTAAAAATTTTACAAAATTTAGATAAAATACACGTGTAACATATTTTTAATCGATAATTATTTGCTTTTGAAATATATCATCTTATGAAATAAATTTTATTTTATTTCTTTTAAATTCCTAGTTATAAATGGATAGATGTTTGAAACTGTTTCTAAATTTTAAGAAAATTAAAAATTAAGATAATCTTATTGTAAAATTAATTTAAATACAATATTAGAATTAAGAATCTCTATCCTCAGGAATTTCTATGGATTCTAGTATTCATATTTCTCGTACACTTATATAATAATGTTCAAACTAATTTTTAACTAGCATGAACAATTAAAAGATATACCAATTGGATTGCTCAGTTATTTTACACTATAATACTTTGTATAATAATTTCCAATGAAATTCTTAATTTTTTTAATTTTGTAGTGATTCATATTGAACTATTTTATTATAGTACTTACATGTGTATTAATTTATACGTATGTAGCATAACAAATTTTAAGTTCCAAATAATAAACAAAAGTATGTAAACATTTATTAATAAATTTAAGATAACTAAGCATTTTTGAATCCGTGAACTAAAGAAACGTAGGAAGAATATCCCTTATGCATTTGGCAGATATATCAGAAATTTATCAAATTGTTTTCTGACTATACTGCGTGTGTTTGATGGTTATCTCTAAAATATTTTATAATCATACTTTGAGCAACGGGGGCAATTTTTGCGCTATTATTTGACTAGCTATTGATTGATATAGGTTTGATTAATTGATTTTAATACATTTTCAGATTTATTTTTAAAATTATTTTATATAATTTTGAGTAAATATTTGCAGTTTGTTACAAAGAGAATGTTTTTTTTTCTTGCGACTTTAACCAACCTATTATTCTTTGACTAGTATTTAATGTATATGATTAAGCTTAGAGTATTTAAAATTAACGTGTCCCAGCAAAAGATTATTATGATCTTTTTCACAAAAATAGTACAAGAAAGTATATGTTACTCACTACCTTTTAATTAATACTACATAAAAATGAAGTTCTCACGCAATCAAAGAAACAGAGGATACAATTAAAGAAACATATGTATTGCGCATGCGTGATATCTTACTGCCGTCTCTTCAGTATGTGTTATTTTTCGACATGTAGCTCGCGTGTAGCAGCGTGATTGGGAAGCGATAGGTGCATGTTGGAGACGCGATGTCTCAGTGTGCGGCCTACCTTATACTTCCATGGTGAAGAAGACATATCATGCTGTTGTTGCATACATTTATATTCCAGTTCAAAAACCACATTCTTGTCTCAGGTTACTTGACTTGACTGCACAATCATTATGGCCAATATAACCATATGCCAAACTTCTCAAATAGTACTAATCATAACATGCTAAAATTTGATTTTTTTTTCAATACTGTTTTCTTAGACATAATTTTCATATTTGCCAGATAAATATAGATATTTTATGACACATGCTGTGATATCTCTGTACAACACATCTGTATTGCATTTATGTAATAAGCTTAACTGTTCAGATCAGGCACATCCGGTAGGTGTTATCATTTAATTGTAATCTATAAAACAAATCCATATCTGGTTCGTTCACCACCTCTCGAAAATTAATCTAAAACTGACGTTTGTCTCATGCAACTTACATGAAATAATCAACAATATGTAATGAATATAGTATTCAATGTACATCGAAAGACATATGTTTTCCAGATTTTTTCAAAGTAAGAATCTAAAATGATATTTAATGCAAAATATTGATTATCTAGACAAAAATTATCATTTAATTATTTTAACTTAACACTGGCTTATTTAATTTTTGGTATAATATATATACACTGCTCAAAATAGTTTAAGAACCTTGTAAGTCTTTTAAAAATAAGAGTATTAGCATATGTTTTGCATAAAATGAAAGAATATAATAATAAATGCAAATTTTTCTCATTTTCAAACTTCGAGATAAGCAAATTTTGAGATTGACGTCTAAGATGACACCTTTGTGAATGAGAATGAGATTTTGCTTTCAAATCTGTGTAAAACGAAGCGAAAAACATCAGTATTCAGTAAGCATGTTGTTACTATGAATGCAATGTATCAAAAAAGTCATTTAAACGAATCACATTATTGTAGATAGATTTGTTGGTTTGAAGGACCAAACAAAAGTTGCAAGCAGAAGCAGTTACATTTACACAAAGTATGAGATTTACTGGGTATGAAATAGTTATTTGGAGATTGAAAATACAAGTTGATGATCCAGTCAATGTCATAGACGTTATTTAAAGTCTACGACATAGTAAGCTTTAAATAACTTTAAGAACGTTATTTAATGCTTACTGTTCAGGCACCGAAATATGAATGCCACTTTTTTTAAACAATATATTCACTCAGCTACTGGTAGTTTGAATGTAGATAGTCTGACGCCATCTTCACTATTTAGGTCTATATTCTCAGCTACCTGCCTGCGTGAGGGTGGCAAACTAACAGCAGTCCACCCTCATGCAGGCAGAAAATGGTCTACAGATCATCTAAACTAAAGGAGAAATATATGGCATAATATTTTTTCTCTGTCCCGTTTTTCTCCTCGTTCTAACAATATATGGAATATGGAAGACACGTAGCACTGAAAAACAATCCTACACTCGTGCGCGAAAGTTTCATATTTGTAGGTAGGGAATGATGGTCTATGCTGTCATCTTCGTTGATGGGTGCATCGATTCTAATATAATTTGTCTGATGGAATGTGTAATATGGGTATATGTGTAATTGTAATATGTAATTGTTATATGGGAATGTGATACTCAGACAAACTGTAGTCATTTACGCTGCAGTAATTCATGTTAATGAATGCTGCAGAACTTTTAGTTAAGGGATTACAAATGCAAACCATATCATACTAACTTGGTGAATGGTTTCTCTTTGAGTGAATGAATTATACGAATAATGACCAGCGTGTTCTCTTTACATGAACTCAATGTGACATGCTTAGGATTTTCTAAAGAGACGAGTGATTATATGCCTACCATCCCCACAAATCCGTCCCACTAATACAGAAGAGCTCTCCAATAACTGGAAAGTGCTCTTCTGTATTAGTGGAACATAGGTTGCAATCATTAAATTAATTTCCTGGTGTCTCAAAGCTGTTAAACATTGCTGCCCGATATATAATTCTTCCAGGAAAACTGAACCCTCAACTAAAAACCGTTTCTTTTTAAGAAAACATTTTCCACATTCAAAACAAAAATGTTACAATGGTGGCAAAATCATGTGCACAGTGACCATTTGACTCGATGGTAGCAGCTTTTATTGAAAAGTTTGACGACTTGCCCGCCGGACACAAAGCATAATCGAGAGTGGGTGCGTAAGTGGTCTTACGCTGAGTAAGACAATATCCTGGGGACAACCAAAGTTTTCAGCGCTTGGTAGTGTCATACAAGATCATCTTTTTTCAACTGATCAGCACTCGATTGAATATTAAAGTGCTACGGTGTTGAGAAAACAATGATAAATAGGCTGCCATTTGTTGTTGCTTATGGACTTCCAACAGCGTGTGAGGAACCCATTTGCCTGCTCATCTCATCTAAGCATTATAAATGAAGTCTAACCATTTCACCAAAAACATTAAATTGTCTAGCAAGCTTATCACACGTTTGACTATTATTCTCCTCATTGGCAGCCTGCAAGGTTCCGCCAACTTACTTATTGTACTTTCAAGGCCTATGGTTATCCACTGTTAGCTTCATACCAGATTGACAAACTTCCCGATCTGAATTTGTGAAACCAAATGCCTTGCCATACTTTAATTCACAGCATTACTCCTGAACGCTGGACGGCAACTTGATGCAGCATCCCACTTTGAAGTTTTAAAGCAAACAGCGCCGAATGACTTCTTTTGACAAGAAAACCATTTCTTTTCGCTTCTGTATGAATTAGGATTGATGTATATGCGTAATGGACCAGATATTGAAAATAATGATAATGCTGCTCTCAACTGACCGGTGTCTCAACCATGTCATAAAACAATTTGCACAATTATTCTCACTTCATTCAATTGCATTTCGAAAAAGGCAAGACCTTTCTTTTTTACCTTGTGTTTGTTTTTCATTATTATTATTGTCAGAGCAATTTTCTTATGCTCATTTTCTAAAATAATTTTGATAATTAGTAACCTATTTTCTGTTAAATATGGAAATGACAAGTAGTACATTTTTAGTTTATATTTGCAATATAAACCTTCTAAGGTTCACAATAGGTAGATCTAATTCAGATTATAGTAATTTAAATATAAAATGATTTATTTTCAAAAAATAAAAATTAAAAAAAAAACAGTTAATGAGTGATTGACTCTGAAAATTTTAATGACAGTTCCTTTTTCGAAAATATTTTCCCTGCTGAAAAATTTATATCTCTAATTTAGAAAAGCACATTTTAAAATATTATTTATGACTTAATATTCTGATTTTAGAATTTAAATATTATCTTAATGCAATTTATGAAAGATATCTATGTTTAAAAACTGGCATTGTTTTAAGGCAAAGAAAGTATAATATTTTTTTTTACTATATAATAAGTCATAATATGGTTTTTTAGATGATCAGAACTAATATGTGTATCTATATCAATGTTATTAAAATTAAGGAAAAAAAAATCATTTTACTTGAAAATAAATAAAAAGTTTTATTCTGTCAGCTATTTTGATTTAATAATGTAAAATGTAAGCATATTATAGATTATAAATAATAATCACTCTCTCCAACACAACTTTTACTTCCATAAAAATATATAATGTGGTAAGAAGTGATATGTATGTATATATTATTTTGCTGTAAAATTTCGTGATTTCAATCATGGCTGGATAAGCAATATTATGTAGAACCCACACAGATAGAAATCAAATTGTAATAAGGAATCGCACTTCAAAATTCATACTCTCCCAGAATTCTTTCCGCAGTAGTTTCTATTCATGAGATGTTTACATATATTTTAGATTGCAGGAAATATCGCAAACCATGGAGAAATCATGGATGGAATGAATCTTAGAACTTCATATTTTTATTAACCGAAAATCATTATAGATTCTGCTTTTTTTTTTTTTTTAATTTTAGTAACTGATTGCATTTTAATAATCTCATACTAATGATTGATTAACAGCTACTGAAAACATTGAACATTGTTTTAAGCATTTATTAATTTAAGAAATCATTATGCCTAAAAACAGGACTTTACATCAAAGTTTTCCGAAAAGTTCTATTTCTCATAGGAATAGTTTCAAGTGAATATTTCGTCATATTTTGAATATAAGCACAAAATATTACGTTGCACTAATTATCATACGGGAAACTAATTATGTGTCGAAAACAACGTCATGTAAAAGAGTGCTTCTTAAGCTCTTGCAAAATATCTTTAAATTTTTTTCATGTCTAGTTAAGAGAATTTCAATTAACTAACTAGAATTTTTTTTTATTGTTTTAACTATAAATGAGCAACACTTCTCGTTCTTGTAAGAGAAAAATAGAATAAGTAATCATCTAAGTTGAATTAACATCTTTCATTGGTTATTAAGCCTAAAATTTTGTTTGAATATTTAAAAATTAATAAGATATTTTCTTTATATTTTTACATTGAAGTTGTGGTTTTAAAATCATTGATTTCTCTCTCCACAGCAATTTTTAAATGCAACCATCTATCAACATGTTATTATATGTATTTCATTACAGTTCCATTATAAATAAGAAATTAGTTTATATTTTAATCAAATAAATTATTATTTTTATTAGTATAATATGAAATATTACTTATATTTCATTTATAATAATTTTATTCTTAAATATGAAAATACTATTTCTTAAAATGCACTACAGTTTTGAGTTTCACTAAACAAATGTAATTTTCTAAGTTAAGAAAACTCACTATTCAATGAATATACTCATTGCCAATTATTTAATTCATTAGGTAATGAATATAGCCATTGCCTATTTTCACAAATTTGTAAAAACAAAGATTTTGCATTACAATATATACTTTTTACATTACATACAGCAAACAAATATCATTAAGGTTTCCTATAAAATGATGATTCATATAAATGTTCGCTAATAAAATGTTAAATCTTGTATAATACAAAAGTTTTAACATTACATTACTTTAAGTATGATTCACATTTCTTACTAAAAAAGTCATATGAATGGAATTGAAAAGTTACGATATAGTAATGATGAAGTTCAAAATCGAATCAATGACAAAAGTTATGGCAATGATCAAATCAATAAAACTGCTCTGATGAAAAACAAACAATCGAAAGAAAAGATATTATGAAATCCAATGTTACTATAGATCCTGTTTTGCAAATATGTGAAGTTTACAAATTAGGCTTTATAAAATTATTTTTATTCAAACTACTGTGTTTCGATAGATTAATAGTCTGAAATAATTGAATTTATTACTACTTTAACAATTGTTTTAGAAGAATAGTAGCATGTTTTTCAACTAAATAGCAGTGTTTAATTTGTAGAGCCAATAAATATTCTTGATGAAATTGAATTCAGTAAAAAATCCTTGTTGGTGTATAAATTTTAATGGATAAATTTTTTTAATAATTAAGTTTGTGAGTTTTATTCTCGCTTCGGGTGTAGATTACTGTAGAAGTTTGGAATCCACTTTAAACTGTTAGACCTTATCCATTTTCCGTTTTTATAGAAGTGGCAATATGTATTCAACAAATCAAGCATAACCAAATCTTCATTTGTGAATGTCCTGGATTGATTTTTTTTTATCAATGCAACACTTTCTATATAAAAGAACATTAATAATGCCTTTATTGTATACAAATAATTTTATGACACGTTTGGAATAATTAGAAGAAAATATTTACATTTATGATGGAATTTTTTAATAATAAATTATGTATTTTTAACGTACTATAAATAATTAATATAATGAGATTTTCAGTAAATATCTTAAACAAAATGCATTTATGTTTACTCAACAATTGAAAAACTTTTAAATATAATAAAATATAATAGTATATATATATTTATATGAAATTCATATGAATAATATCAGAATAAAATGTTAAAGAAATTACATTTAAATCATTAATTTACTGATTATCATCTTTTTATACATCCAATGAAATTATATGTCAAATAAATTTAGGTTCCATGGTAACAAATCTGTTTTTAGTCACGCATAATTATTAATTTAATTTATCATCTATCAAAGAAGTTATAAAGCTTGTAATGGAATCTGACGAATTAAACAATCTCCATGTTTATGCTGTTTTTGGATTACATTATGCTGTTCATTATAGTGACATGACACCTTTCATGTTCTTGCAGTTTTCTACAAAGCATAAAATTAAACTTACATTATTCTGAAGAAATCCTTTTAATAACATTGTTAAAACTGTCTGAGAATAGCAAAATGTGAAAATGATCATTAGAGAAAGAGCTTATTTACTAAAAATGATAGTCTACCATTTATATTAAAATGGAGCAAAATCATTTTACTACATATCTTTTTCATTAAACATTTAAAAATACCAAAAACTTACAAGTGATATTTCGGGAAAAAATAATGCACAAGGACATCTAAAAATATTTACAAAGGTCGTTTGAATTCTGTCAGATCAAGAGAAACTTTTAAGAGAGATGCATCATATATTCATTGAAATAGTTTAAAAAAAGTTTAAGCAAAATGACAAATTTTACTAGAAGTGGTGTGGTATAGGAAAGAAAATTTGACTATCAAAATTAAAAGTTTATTGTTTAATTCCAAAACAAAATTACTTTATCATATACTTTGCTCTTATTGATCCTAACTACAAAAATATATAAAAAGGAGCAAAATATCTCTTTCAATCTCATCGCATTTTCAAAATATTTTAGAATTTAATATTGTATCAAACAAATATTATTATGACTAACGCTTATAAATTTTACTCCAACTCTTCTTATTTCACATAAATATATTGTTTATTTTGTAAAAAAGTCAATATCTAAAAAATGTAATCAATGCTTTATGACCTGTGAATTTGGAAATATTCAATTATTTGCTTATCAACTGTTGGAATATTGTTTTATGGATATCATGATCAACTGCTTATGGATATCATGATTAAATGTTGTTGGTAAAATTCATATTAAGGACAGCTTTATTACTTTAATTTTGTACCATTAATTAAATAAAATTAGTTTTGAAAAAATTAATGTTTCATCATTTTAAAAATCAAAATATGAGATATAAAAAAAGGTGTGTTTTTCTATGAAAATAATACCAAATATCATACAATAATTCAATATCAAATACCTTGGAATTAAATCCTGCTTGAAGACTAGTGAAATATAACTTGTTATATGTAAGGCATTTCATTGGCTTCACGATATTTAAATATATGTAAAAAATATAAATAGATACCCCTTTCAAAGGAGTATTCTACATATTTAATATAAAGTGTTTACCAATTAAATATCATTTGTAACACTAGAGCCATACACACTGGAATAATACAGTTGTAACACTGTAATTATACGGTATTTCTAATGTAATGTATCCGAACATGAAATTGATACTGGTAATATAAAAAGTTCATCATATTCAGATCTCTTATTCATGTTCTGAAAATTATTAAAATATTTTAGATACATATTTCTTTTGTTACATTTAACTTGTAAATCATACAAATTTTAAATTTTAAGAAATGTTTTCTTTTGAATTTTGTACCTTATGGTTGGATTTATTTTTAATTACACATTTAAGCAACATAACCGAACACCAAGGGAATTTAACATTTTTCAATTCCAACAACATAATAATAAATAAGCCACCTACTTCGTGTAGTGGTTAACGTACCTGACTACGAATGTCGAGGTTTGGGCTCGAATCCCGACTCTGGCATGAATGTACTTTCTCTGTGTTTCTTTTTCTTTCTCCAGAAGATAGATGAATGTGGCGCTCTTTATAAACGGGTTTGTGGTGGTGTGACGTTGGCAATGCTATTCGCATCCGTGACTTGATTCACAGGTGCCCACCGGGTAACGATAAATGAGTAGCAGTTTCCGGCCTTGTTGTGGCTTAGGGTTAATCACACAATTGTCCACCATTAGAAAAAAAAATAAATAACAGTATTAAAAGTCAATTATTTAAATTGATTTCTCAAATATTGAATGAAAAATTTATATTAAATGTTTAAAGCCAATAATGAAAATATATGTAATACATATATTCATGTTTTAAACTATAATATCTTGAACATAAATGTGTTAAAACAGGGTAATTTTAGTCACATAGCAATGTGAAACGAAATAATAATATAATTTATATTCTCAGTTTTATGGTTAAAGGAACGTGGGAATTAAAATAGGAGAAAAGTATAACATCCAGATGGAAAATGATTTATTGACAAAATAAATTCAAAGACTATTTTGAAATCCCTTTCATTTGTTATAAGGCAATGAAATTGCAGTAAAAAGAATTTAATACTTATTTTCAAAATCATTTACACCTTTTTAAGAACATTATTTTTCGAAAATATAGTATTATTGCACTTAAAATGATCTTGTCTCCAACAACGAAAATCGTTTCAAAATATTGCTACGTACAGTAAACTATCTAACTATATAATATTTCAAAAGGGTAAAATTACTATTGATATTTTCCCCATAAAATATATATTTTATTAGCACCTCTTAAAGTTGAAACACTTTTGTTTCTAAAATCTGAGCATTTGTAAACACATAAAATTCTAAATAAATATGTAATATATATTGTATGTATAAAATCGTTATAAAATTACATTGTTGTTTTAAGCATTATGTTATGAATGAGAAAATTACAATAATGATTCCCGAAATGCGTATTATCACTTACGATTTGGTTGCCATACTGAAACCTTAGTTTAATATCTTAAAATATTAATGACGAATTCAAATGAACCTAGAAATTACCATTAAGGGTTTTAAAAGATATGCAATTTACAATGATTTAACATTTCTATATTAGTTAATGTTTCAGCTTATCTTCTTTTTGAAATATAGGAAATCATAAGAAAATAATATCTTGATTACATGTCTTTCAAAAATATTTCAGTCTTATTTAGAGATTATTGTTACCTAAACTAAAACTCCTCTAAAATGATAATAAATAATAATTAAATTTTTTAATCTATATAAAACCTCAGAATTTGATAATCTTGTTAGGACGTTATAGCAAACAGCTCATTCATCTCTAAGCATACGAGTGAAAAATAGTTTGATAGTTATTTTACGGAGAAGTTTAATTTGTCTTCACTTGTTGAAATACGAATTCAACAAAGATGATTCTGATGCTTTTTAAACTAATTATAACAAGTTACGTATTAATTAAAAAGAACTGTTTTTGCTAACATGAAATGAATATGATTGATTTTCCAATACTTAATAAAACCATTCGTTGCATAATCATTTATAATTAATAATTTTGAACATAAAATATAAACAAAGAAAGATCTCCTATAATAAATACTAAAATTACTGCTGATAGAGATAAAATTAGGAATATGGACAACAGTTAGTAAATACGCAGCCGTGCGACTTCTTCTGATGCCATGGATCAATTATTTGTGTTTAAATTTTCTGCCACGCACTTATTCTCCGATTTTCACATTTAATAAATTTTCTATAAGTGAAATTAAATGTAAGAAGAAAAATTTCAATGAATAACTTTAATTTGAGACTTTTCTATTATATCATTACATCACTCTTAAGGGAAATTGAAATTAATGATTCAAATAAAAGAATAGCGGAGTTTTTTATTGACTTTGAATAAAATACCACCAATTTTTTAATTTTTTTAGTTTAATAAGTTAAGACTTTATGACAGTTCTTAATTTTTTTGGTTGCTTTTGTTCTAATTATTTTGGTATTAATTTATATATTTTTTTAAAGTTTTACTGTTTTTCTTCCAATTTAATTCATGAAATGTACAAAAGTAAGCATGATGCCAAACATTATATTAAGGTTACTTTTATTTTTATATTTTGAATTTATTATCATTTATAGGAACTTAACAAAAACAAATCATAATCATTGCTGAAAATTGCTTCCATAAAAGCAAATTCAATTATTTTTTCTTTTGTCTGTCTTGCTAGGAATGTATCGTTTCTTATATTCACTGTGAAACCGTAGCAATTAAATAAGGAAAGTTAATGTTATCTACATGATTAATACTCGTAGAGCACTCTTAGCTGACAAAGATTCCTTTGCTATCTTATCAAAATCATTAGATAACAATTAACAACATAAGATAATAATTAAAATCATAAGATATAACAATTTTATTTTTATAATATTATTTTTATGAAGAAGTATCACATCATAAAACGGATATAATATAAATTTCAATGATGAAATATTGCATCAAAAGAGCAATATCTTTTTATGATGAGAGAGGTTTCACTAAATAAATTTTGTCACCCCTGCATGAATAAACAAGTAGACTTTCTCAAGTGAGGTTATACATTAAATTATTTTCTTGATATTTTGTATTTGCTAATTTCTTAACCATTTATATTTCACAATAAAAAATATAATTTCTACTGGCTAAAAAATTATGAATTTAATTTAATAAACAGATTATCAGAATAGTATATAAAAGAAATAGAATAGTATATAGTGTCTACCGATAAGTATTTGAAAACCTGTGATGAAAGAAATAAACATCATTTATTTGTATTGAATTGTTGATAGATCCTCCATGTGAAGCGATTACAGTCTAACCCTCTAACCCTTCAGGACTTTCTTTTCACAAGTATTCGGAGGATGGGGAGTGATATTTGCTTCACTTGCATTCAAGAAGACATGTACGATTTTTATGGTTGCTGCACCATTTATTTCAACAATGCAACTCATCCCATTAATGTACTACAATATTTAAGTCTATATATTGCAGTTTAATAGGTTTACTCTATTGTCAGCATACCAATCAATGGCGGAAGTTGCAAAATGGCAAGTATTGTTGCCAATGTGGAAATATCAATTATCCTCTCTGTTAAATTGGGAAGCGAAGGAAGCGAATTATTCTTTAGAATAAGAGTCAGCTTTGAATCAGATTCTGCCATCTAACTGGATACATCATTTCAGAGAGCTTGTTTCCACTCATATTCGGTCCAATTTCATCTTGCCTTGTACTACCTCAAAAGAGAACTTGGTTGGATATTTTAATCAAATGCTTATGGGTAACAGCATAACAAGCTAATGCGCCTTCATGTGGACAATATTTATTAAAACAACTGTTGCGAATGGTTAATAGAATTCCTAGAGTGTTTGGGATATCAATTTTATGGAATATTTTCGAATTTCTTTGAGAAGCGCTTGTCGGTCTCCATCTTTTAGTTTCGTTGGTTAGCCCTGCACATTCTGACAATCACTACTCATTTTATACTTTTGATCACAATATTCACTGTAGACTTTGGGGTGTTTAAATCACTAGATTTTTTTTTTAGTTAAGTATCACCCATTTCATATGATATCAGACAATTACTCTTTTCTCAACGTCAAACACCCCTGAATTTCATGGCTTTTTGCATGCGACTATTGTTATTACCATTACTGTTATTACACAAACAAATATTATTTCAATGAAGATGCACTAGCTTTTATAAAAAAACTTAATGAAATTTTAATATAAAAATTCGTGATGTCACATGGATCTGCAGTGCTGTAGCTCGACAGTGCTCCTAATCTCTATCTAGGGCGAGTACAGTTGGAGCAAGATTGAGGTTAGTAACTAAGGAGGGAAGAACTACAGATATTCTCCTGGATAGTACCAATATATGTGTATTAGCTCATGGGTTACGATGACACCACAGTACTCCCCCTCTATTGACCAAAAAAGTGAGAAGGAAAAAGATGGCAGAGTTACATCTGGAATGGTGTCCTGAATGCGTTGTTTGCACAGGAGGTCTTGAAGGGTCAGGTGAAGTTGAAGCATAAGTGTCAAAATACTGTTCTGTATGCTGCTTACGCATGAGTAATTATAATTTCCATCCCACAACAATCTTCTGGATAAATGAGAAATCTTTTGGAAAAATTTAATATCGCTAGTAAACGTCTGAGATCAGCAATTGTTTGTGGTATATAGAATTCAGAGATAACACTAACTCACTAACTTTTTCAGGGAGAGGTTTGACACATTTGGGGGTTATCAGACATCCAAGGAAATGAATTGAAATTTTTTTAAGAACACATTTTGTAGGGTTTCGTTTTAGACTATAGTATGCCAGGTGGATGGAAACTTGTCTCAAATGTTTTTTATACTCCACAAGATTGGTAGAGGGGATTAGGAAATCCTCAAAGTATGAAACATAATTCTGAATAAATATGACATAATATGCTGTATGGGAATGGATTCAATGTTAACTGTTGGTATCTTGTTGAATATCCAAAGGACATGTTCACTACATGAGAGTCACCGTTATGGTTATTGCCATTATCGTGATTACACAAACACATAGTATTTCAATGAAGACATGCTAACCAATAAAAAAAATAAAAAATAAAATTGTATTCTAAAAACTTCATAGAGCTGCACTGCTGCAATGAGACAGAATTCCTAATTACAACCTAATGCGACTACAGTTGGAGCAAAAATGAGGTTAGCGACTAGAGAGAGAAAAACCACAGGTGTTCTTCAGGACAGTGCCTTACTGCGTTGTAACGTACGAGTAAAATTGCGGGTCGACTCGCAAGTTGCGATGACACCACACGACTAATGTCACAAAATGTAAAAATATGAAAGGCTTAACGTAGATCAAAACCACGTATATCATCATCGGCATGATTGTCCAAGTAATTAGTACAAGTTTTTTAAACAAGAAAAATATGACTAACTTTTAAATTACATATAATATGAATGTTATCTATTTATGTTTTGAATACAGAATTGCAATATTAAATATTTGTCATATTCCGGCAATGTCTTTGTGTTCAGAAATTTTACTAAGAGAATAAAATTCATATACAGCTATGTAAGTATTCAACACATTGTACAATCATGTATTGAATAATAAAAAAATCTTTATGACAATGAGGAATAAGTATTCATAATTATCAATTCAGAGAAAAATTATAAAATCAAGCACAATATAAGAAACTGATAAATAATAAAAAAAGATTAAAATATGCCAAAATTCTTATAATAGAGATGCAACTCCAATTTATTTTTTGTAGTGAAAATTGTGACTAGAACTCAATAGATATTTTATCATGTTCTTTATTAAGTATATTACAATATATAACTAAATAAAGATTTTCATTTAGTTTTTCATGACTACGTGCAGTAACCATGGAAGTGCCATCAATTTTTGGATTTGAAATTAAATGAAACAGGCAAGCAATCCGTTTCTTAACTACATGGTTAGTTATATTGTCTTGGTGATAAAATAGATGGTTTCATTTGATGGGTGTAAATAGTTTTCTACCATTTTCCAATAATCATTAACGTTCAATGTGCCATTTAGAAGAAAGCCATAACTGTAACATCATTTTATTGAAACTCAACACAAAACATGGAGGTGTCTTTTTCTTGTTGTTATCTAGAGATTAATCATCTTTCCATATATTGTACAACTTACGCACTAAACCATCAAGCTATCAAGGATAAGTATCATTTCGTAAGAAAATATTTCTTTTAGATTTTTCTAACTCCTGAGATGTGTGATACCCTTCCGGTCGCTTTTTTGGATTTGTTCAATGCTTAGTCTCGACTAACATTTTTCCTTACAGAAAGCTGAGTTACTCCGAATTTCTAGGGAATCTTAATAATAAAGATTTTGACACTTTCAAGTTTCAAATACTTTGACAGTTTTCTAACCATATTTTCTACGAAACCATTACATTTTGCACTGCAGAACAGTTTTTTTGGTGGCTAGTTAGATATTTTTTAAATATTCATTTTGGATACTAAAAATATTCATATAAGGAAGTTTTCTTAAATAACTTTTAGAAACCCAAAAATGGTATTTATACATCACTTGTCTTAACATTAAAATTTGTATTTTTTAAATTACTGAATATACTCGCTCAGTCAGGAAAACTTAATTCAGAGAAAGTTATAATATAAAATAGTAGGAAAATTCTTACCATGATTAATTTACCATGATTAATTCATTAATTTAATATTGATTCAAAAAATAAAATAATCATAAATCATTACTTGCTAATTAATTAAGGAAAAACTAGATTTTTTGTATGCAAATCTAATTAATGTTTTAAAACATAAAATTTCCTTAGCTGTTAAATTTTATTGAAACAGACATTTGCTTTCATGTTCTTTTTAAATATTATTCATTTATTAATATAAATAATCACTCTGCGAATAAATGCAAATTATGTTAAAAATACTATCATATCGATATATAGTTGCTTTATTTAATAATAAAAGTCTTTTTTATCGCACACTTTGAAATGTATAAATACATTGACTAACTGTCAAAATAAAATCTTTTCTCATATAAACGCGTGAGCGCGCGGAACATATTCTTTATCACCTTTTATATTTTCTGCACATTCATAATCATATGCGAATTTATTTTTAATGACATTTAATGCTAGTAAATTTGAGACCAATTTTGTTAATTTAAGCAAAAGCAGATTGTTAATAACCCCAATATTATCCGAAAAATATGAAATGAAATAATATATTCATTTTTAAAAGTAAACAAATTATTTTAATGTTAAAATAAAACATATATAGTTGATCTAGACATTGGCAAAAACTGAAGACATAACGAAAATTTAGAATTTTTATTCATTATCAAAATGTTTTCTTAATTTCAATTTATACTAATTTAGTTATTTTAGTATGTATTTTTAAGGATTTTAATACTTAAAACTTTAGAATAACGGCTTATATAAAATAAATATCGGTATACAAACTAAGGGTTAAAATTAAATAAAAGTTGCATACACACACATATATAAATAGACCTGGAAAATAAAAACACTACTGCATAAATATCACTAAAATATCGAACATATACCGATATTAAGTATGTGATTCGTGAATTTCTGAAAAAAATTAATTCTTATTTTCATTGATGCAGAAAAAATATGCCAATGTAATTCATTGTTTTTTGTTAAGAAGGAATTTACTTTTTAATTAAATGTAAATATATAATAACATTAATGAAATAATCTTCAGATTTAAAACTAATAAAAACTATAAAAATTGGTTGATAAATTATAAAACTTCTGAGTGAAAGCATGGTATCTCTGAGCATTTCTAAAGTATTTAACTTTCAAGAAGTTATTTCACTGATTGCTATTTGTTTTTTAAATTAAACAATTATAACATTGGAGGATGCACGGAAAAATATCAATATAATTCAAAAGCTTTTGACTGAATTGCTTAAAAAAATCTTATTACATGAGCTCCAATTTTATAAGCTCCAAATAAATTCTTTTTAAGCAAAACATTTTATGTTTTGAATTTTCTTCAACCGCGATTTTTAAATAGCTCTGCAGTGGCAGCTAGTTACATTTGTTAATGAAATGGGAAAAAGATTGTTGTGAAATATTTATTCATCAGTTAATAATCTCTTTTATTTTATTAAAATGGTATTTTTGAAGAAAGTATGTAATTTATTTGAACATTACCTTCTTAAAATTTAAACTTTTATATATCTACTCTTTTGAGATGGGATTTTTTTGAATATTTTATAATGAAAACTTCCTTTTGTTTGGTGGATAAAAAGTTTCTTTTCTCTTAACACACAATAAATGCAAATATTTAAATATTAAAAGTAAAGAGAATCAATAGCAAATTTGAAATACCTGAAATGCTTAAAATCCTTTGAGGATCCATAATTAATGAAAAGTAATTAATGAAAACTACTAAGTACACTTAAACTACGATTACTTATTTCAGAAATGGAATCATTATTAAGAACAGTACATATATATTTAGGACAGTGAGCAAAAATAAAGAAAATATTAACTATAGGTTAATGAAAAAAAAGAAAAATATGTAAGTAACAAATGCAATTTATAAAAAAAGATGTAAAATTATTATATAGTAACTTCATTTTTTCATAGCTATAATTCATATCAGAAGGCAAATATGTACTCATATTTGGTTATATATAAGAATCAAAAGAGTAGTTTTGGAAGCATATGAAAACATTTAATATGGCTTGCGATTTTCTCAATTGATATTGTTTATTGCACATTTGTTTTGCATGGATGTGTTAAGACTATTGATAAAAATTTGTTAATATGGTATGTGATCTGAAAAACATTTATTGAAAAGTTATGAACAGTAAAAGGAGACGTTGTTCTCAAAAATACACCTTACAACAATGTCCCAAAGATGCTCGATTGGAAGTTAGAGGAGCAAGCTGGAAATTCTATACATTGTTTTCCTTCACTTGAATTAAGTTATTTGCTGCTTAAGTTTAAATTTATTTGATGCATTAAAAACAGGATAAGTAGTTGATATTTTGGCATACTTCTATCAAGGTACTACAAAAAATTTTTGTATTTTATCTAGGTATCTATGGACTATGAAACTGTCGTAACGAATAAAATCGTACCATAGCTTTTACTTGCGTTATCAAATGTTAATAATCAATTCATTTCAAACTTTAATTTGTAGAAAGAATATGTGATTTTATTTCGAATGTTTTTTTTTTTCTCTCTATATGGCATGGTGTCACACTGTAGAATGAAACAAAACTTATTAGTAAACGCATATTTTTTTATTATTTTGTATTCAGTCTCGGTGCTCAGTAGATACCTTTTTTGTTCGAAAGCACCTTGATGTCAAACTAATAACCTACATGCATTGAGACCACTTTAATGAGCGGTATCAATTTGATTGGTTACCATTCACTTTATCCTTTTTCCCCTTCGAGTCACTTATTATTTTTATTGAAATATATTGTCTTTGTCTGTGTACTGTCAAGCTTGTTCTGCATTGATTAGCGATTTACAATACAGATTGCTCAACGTTTTAATGCTAATAGATGAATATTCTTATCTGAGACCATCTTAGTATCTCAGTGCAACTCCCACATATTTAAAATGACATTTCTGACAACTCAAATAGTATACTCTGGTCTTTGTATTTTATCGAATTCTACACTCTCGATTTTATTCTATATCAGTGATTCTCAACCTGTGGGGCCCCTAAGCACACTAAATGGGGACGCGAGCATATCCAAGAGAAAATGTTATTTAAAAAATTGATTAAGTGACTGAAAGGAAAGAACACACACACACACATACAAATCAAAATACATTTAGACATATTTAATAATTAACTTATTAAATTAAAACAACTTACTAAATTAAAAACAAATTTAATAATTATTAGTGACTTCCTTGGGCCTGTCTTTCAGAGCAAAGTTTTTCGAAGGAGGGTTTAATATTAGAAATAGACACTCTTAGTTCCTTTTCTATATTTAGCTGAGATATATATTTTGTCTTCAAAGAAGCCTTCGCAGAAAATCCAGTTTCACAAAGGTAAGATGTTGAAAATGATAGTAGAATGCGAAATGCCCTTGTTTTTAGTGCAGAAAACTCATCGTCCACTCCTGCCCAAAATTCAAAGAGTGATTTATTACTAAATTGTCTTTTGGTTTCTCCGCTTGCCGTGAAGTCTATGAACGTTTCTTCCTCTTCGATTGAGAGTCCTTCGGGAGTATTTTGAAATGGATCCCTCACCCACTTGTAACTTGATATTAGTTTGTCGTCAGCAAGAAAGTACTTTTTAAAATTCTTTGCTAGCATTGCTAAATGATTTTCAATGGTTACAAAAACAACTTTTACATGTTGTTCTTCAGCCTTGTAAGTTTTAATACAATCATTCAAATTTTCAAACATTGTTAAGTTTTCTTGCTTTAAATTTCTGCTCCACAATTCCAATTTCCTACAAAAAGCATTAACTTTATCACTCGTATCCAATATATGTGTATTTGCTCCTTGCAGTTGAATATTCAAGTTATTTAATTTCTCGAATATGTCGACCATGTAGCTCAATTTCAACACTAATATACTATCGCGAAAATTCTCAGCTTCCGGTCTGTTTTCTTCTTCTAGGAAAACGGCGATTTCTTCTCTTAATTCATAAACACGTTGCAAAAATTTCCGTCGTGATAACCATCTTGCCTCGCAATAAAATAGTAACGCTGAATGTACTGCACCCATGTCTTTACAAAGTGTGGAAAGGATTCTTGATTTCAGGGGTCTCATTTTTATATAATTTACTACGGTTACAACCGTAGTTAACACAATATTCAAACCAGGACTCATTTCTTTGGAAGTCAAAGCTTCTCTGTGGATCATGCAATGTGTCAAGACGCATTGTGGTGATTTTTGTTTCACAAGTGCTTGAATACTTTGGAATCTTCCTGACATAGAACGAGCACCATCCGTGCATATTCCGACGCAATTTTTCCATTCTATGTTTGCCTCCTTCATAAAATCCTTTAAGATAGAAAATAAAGCGAGTGCTGTTGCTTTGAGTTCTATTGGTTTGCAGAAAAGTAATTCTTCTACTACTAACAAATCATCACAAAATCTAACATAGGCAATGAAATGAGCATCTTTATTACTATCTGTTGCCTCATCGAGTTTTATTGAAAACAATTTGTAACTTAACTTCGACAAAAGCTGGCATTCTACATCTTCAGCTATATCAGCAATTCGGCGGGCAACAGTAGCATTTGAAAGAGGTATAGACTGCATTTGTTTTGCAAAATTATCTCCAAACATATTTTCTACAATATCAATCGCGGCTGGCAAAATAAGCTCTTCACCAATGGTGTGAGGCTTTTTACATTTGGCTATTTTATATGAAACTTTGTCAGAGGCAATTAAAGCTTTTACCTTCAAAGACAAAGTTATTTTAAACAATGATTTTTGCTTTTCATATGATTTTAATTTTAATTCGAAGAATTCTTCGGGTTTGTTTACGTACTCACTATGAAACGTTTCCAAATGACGTTTAAGTTTATTAGGTTTCATGCTGTCTGCCGCCAACATTTTTGAGCAAATGATACACAGGGGCATTTCTTCTTCATTTACTTCAGTACTAGTGAACCCAAAATTTAAGTATTCTTGAGAATATTTTCTTGATTTTATTTTCGGAACCACGCTCATCTGTGTACTTGTTGATGCTTATCTATCGTCTAATGCTCGCTTACGCCCGCTTAAAAATTTATCCATGATTCTGCATAAGTCTGCTGCCGTGAATATTTAATACGGTGAATTGCAATTACACGAAAATATATATAATATACACATTCAGAATAGATTCACTAGTGATAGAAGGATTGACTCGAATGAGATTGTCAGGAATTGAAATTGGCGTCATGGAACTTTCTCCTTCGCCCTATGAGAAAACATTTGTTCACATCTGCACACGCTCCTAACTTAATTTTTTGCTGACCAGACAAATCGAAACTTCTCGCGAAACCGTGAGAATGCCCGACATGACGGGACGCAAGAGCAATAAAAAAGCATAGGATTCTTGTTTTTTCAATGCTGAGGATCAGTGTTGCAAAATGTCAATAAATTTCGGTATTCTTGGTAATTTGTAAAGTTTAAAATTAAGGTTGTAGTGTAGGTTTAGCGCCAAAATACTCAAAATACACTATTATTGTATATATTTTATTGTATGCGGTGGGGAGGGGGGGCGATGAAAATTATGATTGAAAATTGGACCGTGAATACTAAAAGGTTGAGATACAATGTTCTATATCATAGATATCAGTAAAATATGGGAATTTACTTAACATCAATTTTTTTCACAATTAAATTTGAACAGTTAAGTTTCTTAACTCCGGCAGTAAAAGAGAGTCTTCTGTAAAATCACGATTTGTGTAACTTTAACCATTTTCGGAAATATCATCGTCACGATGTACGGTTTTCTATTTTATTTCCTCTTATGCTTTAAAATCATGAATGTTTTATTTAAATTATTCATCAGCTAAGTATTTGGATAGCTACTTTAGTATTATATACTCCACAAAATTTTTAAACTGTGAATTATATAAACACAGCTAAAAATTATGGAAACTTGCTTTAAGTAATTCCTTTTCAACACTACAAATTTTGGGCATGTACAAGGTTGTCATATTTTTATTTAGCTAAATAAAAAGGTCATTTCATGTAAAATCTGTTGTAATTAACTATACATTTTTGAATTTTGAATAATTAATGTGTTTTACTAAATCTATAAATTATTCTTTATGCATATATAAATTCATAAATGCTAGAGTTGGATTCCCATAGCTGTAGTATGACAAATAACATCATTTATAATCATTATATTCAAAAAAAAATTTTATAATTGTCGTACTTGCAGCAAATTTGTGAGTCACCCCAACCATTTAGCAAACTAGTTCCCTAGTACAGCATGTCGGTCAGTTAATACTAACTTTTGCTTGGGATATTTCAACTTCTTAGTAAACATCATTTTCCGCACTTTTTTTTTCATTAACCGACTCAGCGTCTCAGAAAATTTCAAGAATCTGCGAAAAATGTTTCCTCTTTAAAACCAGATACACTACTTTTTCGTTCCACAGCCACTTTCCTAAACTATACAAAAATCGTCGACTGTTTCCCGTTCTCATTGGGAATATTTCCTACCCCCCTAAAAACTGTCACATCGCTCAATTTAGAGGGAGGGGATGTCACTTACCACTAACTACCCTATCTAGGGTTGTATGTATTTGCCAGAAGGCATTGTACATCCCAATAGAAGTGGTTAAAACGAAAACGTATATTTTATTTTTGTATAAAACTTAAAAAGCAAAAAATTATTTGTAAATAACTGTTTTTTGTGTAATTGAAAATGAAGATATTCCTCAGTGTATTTAGGTTGACTTGGTAAATAATATGAAGTTCAAAGAAAAACGGTATCCACAAATTATGATGTTTTAGATTTCTTACGCAATTTAAATAAGAAAGTTGCTTGTTACATTTTCTTGTATATTTATTATTTTCGGTATAATGGAAATTTCTCTTTTTCAATGAGCCACAGAAGCTTTTCAAATTTTTATTACAGTAAGATAAAATAATGTTAGTAAAAATACATTTTCTCACATTATATTTTTCTTAACACAAACTAATTTTTATTAGAAACTTTATAATTATTTAATGCAAGTAAATAAATATTTTTCAAACTCTTTCAATATTATAGTACTTTCAGCACACATAGTAAGGCTGATTTAGACTATACGTTTATATAATTCAACAGTCTAAACGAATTAGAAATATATTAAAATTATTAATTTATTTAATTTTTTTTAGCAAAAATAAAAATATATATTACTTATGCTCTTTTTTCATAGATAATTTTTTTTTTATTTTTTTTTTATTCAAAAGCGTTAAAGCCCAAATTTATTTGCTAAATTAATTTTTTCTAATCGTAACTGAACAACCTTAGATAAAATATCACTTGCTACAATACATGAAAATTAACTTCATTTGTCAATCTGAATTGAAATATATATCAGTGCATGTAATAATAAGAAGCTTAAAGTGTTACGTTTAATTTATTCCAATATAAATGGAATATTTGGTTCACAAGTGCATTATTCGAGTTATTTTTTAAATATTAATCTAGCGTTTATGAGCTGTACTTTATGTATAACTATAAATAAAAACAAAATAATCCTTTAAGTATAATTTTAAAGAAAAACAAAAGAATCCTTTTTGTATAATTGTAAATAAAAACAAAACAATCTTTACAACTTAATTTGGCAAAATTACTGTAGGAAAAAAACTAATAAATTTATAACGAGTTTCTATTGACTTATATTTAATTTTACATAATATAATGTATAATAAAGTGCTAAGAAGCTATTATTACTCCATTATAAAAATATTTTTATGAAAAGTTCTAGCATTAGTAATATTTTATTGTATTACAAATGCAAAACCTTTATATAATTATCATATATCTCTACTATATAAAGTTTCCTAATTAAAGAGACTTTATTAATAATCTTATTAATTGAGAATTGTTAATATTCTTTTCAAATTTTTCTTTTTTTTAATTGATTAGAGACTTATTTTATTGTCATTCATAAAAAAATATTCCAGTTTTATTTTTATAAAAAAAAATTGTCTTTTCTTTAAATAGAAAACTATATACAATATAATTTTAAAATCTTTTTTTATGCTTTGTTTTTAGGATTTGATTCATCAGATTTTAGATTTGAATTTTTAAATTTAAAAAACTAACTGGAAATAAATTTTTGTTATACTTATGATTTTTTTTTATCTAAATTTCCGAAAATACTTTTGAATGCAATGTAATCTGTTATGTAAGTTCTTAGTTATTACAAAAGTAGAACATAATCATCAATTTGTAGCAATGAATCATGGCGAGAAAGCAATTTCTCATCTGTTTAGAATAATCAGAAAGTTTCATTTACATTTAAGTAAACATTCTCCCCTTTTTATTCTTTCCCTGACTAACAGGAAACATGCTTAAATTGTAAAGGAAGTCACACATGAATAGTTTTCTCCCTGGAAACAAACTCCTCTCACGTATATAAGAATCCGTTTGAAATAGTTTGTCGAATACTTATAAAAATTTTAGAAAAAATAATTTTAGCCTTCAATATTCAACTGTCTTAATTATTAAGTTCGCAAAGGTTTAAGGAAATTTATTCACAGTAAGGATTAAATGAATACATATAATTAAAAATAAAAACAAAAGAATATTTAATTTGGCAAAAGCACCAGATTTATATGAAAAAAATTGATAATATTCTATTTTTTTCTATTGACTTTTCAATTCACGTTAAATAATACATAACAATATACCATGAATTCTTTTTTCATTATAAGAAAGTATTTTTATACAAAATGGTGCTGCACTCGCAACATAATATTATGCGCTCGCGTGAATGAAAAACATTTATAAATTATATCTTTTTTATATAGTCTCTTAATTAAAAAGATTTTGTAGATAATATAGTATCTTAATTTAAAATTAAAATTTTGATTGAGAGATATAAATTTTCTTAGTGTATTTATTCTTTCTTTTATTGATTAGAGACTTATTTTAATGTCATTCCTAACTAAAACGTATCTCAATTATATTTTAAATGAATTTATTTATATTTTTCATTAATATGACTTTAATGACCCAATAACTCGTATGTGGAATATATCATTTTATGTTTAAAAGATAAATTATGAAAATTAGTTTTTAATTCAAATAAGAAGAGTAAAGTAAATATATAACCACATTTTACAACAAGAAATTCTCTGGTTAAGATTATTATATTTAAAAATTTCTTTTATACCTAATATGGATCGCGTTAAAAGATAATCATTTGTAAAACTATCGTATTAATAATTTGCTTATTTTAAAAATAAATTTTGTAATAAAATAATTATTTTCTGTAGGTTCAAAATTTAATTGCTAAGATTGTAGCATTAATATGATTTCGATTCACTTATACATTATTTCAATAGGATCATTCCATTTTACACACATTCTAAAATAAAAGAGCTAAAAATATTTTCTGCTTTAAAAAATTTAGCTCATCTTTAAATATAAGTTAAAATTCCATTATTTTGCTTCAGAACAGTTAACTGTTTAAAACTTTGATTATTTATATTCCTCATAAATCTATTTTGTTTTAAATCTGCAATAAATTTCTAGTAAGGAATATTATTTTATTAAATATTATCGTTACGTCATCTAGAAAAATTATTACATGTATGCAAATAAAAAAAAATATATAGAATAAAATGATTTTCACAGCAGAACAAAGCTAATATCAGGAATATTGTAGTTTATTTTTTAATCGAGAAAATTTCTAATATCGTAAAATTTTTAAGAAATAGTATCTTTTTAATATTTATTTATTAAAATAATGACTTTATATGACAGGGGTGGCCAAACTTTTGGTATCCGGGGTCTACTCCACATTTAAAAAATCGAAGTCGGTCTACCAATGGCAGAGCTAAATTAACGTACATATTTAATTTCGGTAACAAGAAAAAATAGTAAATTATGTAATTTAAAAAATAAAAAAAAACTTACTATCAATATTTACAAAACAAAAATTTACTGATGAAAATAATCAAAGTATTCATACATCAAAAAGTGACCATCCTATTCACTTCGTTTAGTTGAAATGTGGCACTGTATATCTGCGACAAGTTTATCATATTGTGGCTGGTACGAGCTTATTGCAATCCATAAACATGAAATTAAATGTTCATCTGTTAAATGCGCTAAAGTTTGTTTTTTATTCATGGTTGAAAAAGCAGATTCGCAAAGATATTTCGATCCAAAGTATGATTTAAAATACAAAATCAATTTACAAATATTTGGAAACGTTTCTTTAGAAATTAATTTCCAAAAATCATATCGCTGAATATGCTCTGGATTTAAGAAATATATCGCATCTTAATTTAATAATTTCTTCCTTGACCGTGACTGATGTGATATCTATTAAATGTCCTATTTTTTCAGATACTCCATCAATGTAAACATTTTCATTCAATGGAAATATCGTAAAATTGAGTATTTCTTTCAACCTAATTAAATCAGCTAATCTTCTTTCAAATTCTTCAAACAAAATAAGTATTAAGTGAAATCTTCGAAGTCTCGGTTTGGATTATGGATGCACTCTTCTTCCATGTTTTTAAAGGTTTTTAATTCATGTTTTCTTAATTGAGATACATACCTTTCCATAGTTTCTTTGAATGTTTTAATCGCGCTCATCATGTCCGTTTTATGTTTTATATCCTAAACCTTTAATCATAAATCTTTAAATCGTTAATCTTTGCAAAGTTTATTTTGGGTTTTAAAGCGTAGGCTGTAGTAAATTTTTATTTTAAATAATTCATTGATTCTATGTCATAAATTAATAATAAGTCATAAATTAAATTGTTAATATCCGAGGTCATTATCGGGATGGTCGTGTGGACTACTTAAAATGTCTTCGTGGTCTACCAGTCGACCGCGGTCGACGTTTTGGACACCCTTGTTATATGGTGTAACAGTAAATAGTGTTGATTTTTTTTTTCAATATAATGTTTCATTAAAAAGAAATAACACATGTATAATATTCTTGGCTACACACTTATGAGACAATCATGTTATACTATTGCCTTAAGATGATACTTCTGTTTTATTATCAACATTTGAAGTGTATGTAAAAAGAAATTAAAGTAATAGCGAAATAAAAATCAATATGCAGAGAGTAAACTTATTAGTAAATTTTTTCTTAATGCACAAAAAAAACGCAAATTAAATGAGTTTTAGTCATTAAGGTAAATGTTATTTATTATGGACGTCACAACGATTTTACTATAACAGCCATTAGCTCTTTCACTGGAAATTAAATAATTTCCATTTACGAATTTTATTTGTTTATTTCAGTCATAACTAGTCGATAAAAAAATGGCATCAAAAACAATAAAAACTGAATTAAATTAACTAAAATGTAAGAAATAATTAGCATAAGCAGGAAAATTATTAAAATTTAAGTTAGAAAAGAAGTCAAGCTTGTTAGTAATTTAAAAGTACATATGGATTTAAAATTTTTGTGTAATAAAATCGCCTAATTCAATTAGCTTAGGAACTAAAATTAAAAATAATAATGTATAAACTCGCATTTTATTTCTAAAGCAACAAATTTATAGATTATAAAATTTTAAAGTTGAATCTTGGCGAAAAAATAATCAGTATTTTAGATATTTGGCGTAAAACTCAGGCTGAGTTTTAGTTTTCAAAGAAAAGTCTCCAAGGAGTGTGGTTTGAGTGATTAAGACCGATCAATCAAACCACCGATTAGGGGGAAAGCAAAAATAAGTGGTTTCTACTATGTGAAAATATACGTCGCGGCCGCTTTCCGTGAAGACTCTGCGACGTATCTCTGCCGTCGCAGGCCGCTTTCGAGCAGGAATATTTCGACGTATCCCTGCCGTCATGAGCCGCTTTCCAACCAGTTTATTGCGACGTAACAGATACGTCGCGGACGCTGAGTCGGTTAATAATCTTACTGCATTCTAGATACACTTTTACAACAGAATGAATACAGATTATAAATAATGCTACAAAAGCTGATATTACTATTACACTTTACAGTCAGTTTTGAATGATTACCACCACACAGAAAAACCAATGTTTATCACCTTTCGGAAATTGGATATATCACACACTATATCAGTACTAACGACAACTAAAAATATAATATATTTTTTTACCTTTTGCGCCCAAGGCTTTGCCTTCACTGCATACCACTGTTCTGCTATGAACTGTTGATATCTAACCCTGATGATTATCTTAATATTGTGACTCAACAAGGCAATGTACAAATTCAGAATTATAGCAGTTTTGATTATCCAAGATTATTAATTGACGATTATTTACTTGCACACGATAATTGAATGTAAGGAATATCTAATCATTTCTAATTAAAGCAAAATAATATTTAATATAAACTTAATCTAATTTTACAAAATAACTTTCAGAAACTGGGCTCAAGTTGAGTAGCCAACGTGGTCTTATCGATTAGTTCCTCAGGTGGGGTTCGACTCCTATTTTGGGTGTGGAAATTGCAATACAACAAAAAATATATAAAATTATAAAATGTTGTTTTATTAACGCTCACCTGCAAAAAGTGTCAGTAAAGTAACAAACAAACCTTCTATTTTTGAATATACGAAAGAGTATCCAGAAATGGTAGGTAAATTTGAATATCAAGCTATTAAAAATTCTTATGGTTAAGAAGTAAAACGAAGTTAAAAGAAGTTGTTCGAAAATTTGGATGATTATTGTTATTATGATTTAAATTTTAGAACTTCTTTATAATTAATAACAAAATATTATTTCAATAAAAAATACAATTTCTGTGTTGTTATAATTATTAAATTATTAAAAAATAACAATTAGCTCAACTTTAGTACATTAAATAAAAAGTTAATTCTTTTCGAAAAATTAAAATTATTTTTGTATTTAAAATAAAAAGCGTGAGTATAAAATTAGTTACTTGCACTACAGATAATATCTTTCATCCTTCCAAAAATGTATAAAAAAATTACTAATTAGTAATATTATTAGGTGTTTAAAATATTAACACTTGAATAATAAAGTAGGATATTCTGTAATTTATTCCGGAAACACTAACATTTTTCAATTATATTTAATACGTTAGTAATAACTTATACGGTAATATTAATAATGGACATTTATAAGTAATCAATGGAATGATTAACTATTTTTAATTAATATAATAAGCTTAACACCTTTTCTGTAATATTCTAGTTTTATAATAAGTAAAATTCTTTCACATTGTATTTTCATAAAAATGCATTAATTGCTTTACATATTAAACTTAAAGTCTATAAAAACAGTTCTGAAATAAAACAGAAGAAAATAATTCAGAAATTATGCAAACTACCATTATTTTACTTTAAATAGACACTGGTTTTCCTACTTAATGAATAATAAAAAAAATGTAATTTCTATTTTAAAAGTATTTATGATTAATTTTTTATTCGAAAATTTTAATTTTATTGCATATTAATCAGTTAAAAATATTTAGTTAAAAATGTTGTTTCTTTGTTAATCTTACTAAAATTATTTTTTTTCCAGAATATGTAAATGTATTTTCCGGGTGTTTCTTAATATTTAAAATTTAGGTACAAATTCATGGTCTGATGAATCTTTAATGCTATTTCAAGGAAAAATGTTTTTTCTTCCAAACTTTCAACAATAATAGATATATACAGGAATTTGAAAAGCTACATTTATTAAAATAAGTATCCTATTTTTTAATATTTAACATGAATTCACAGTCATTTCATCCATATTTCAATTTTATTTATCACAGTTTTAAAAGAAATTTATTTATAAAAGTATTTACTCTATTTTAAGGACAATATCTATCCACTTGTTCATTACAGAAATCAGACTTTTTAGCGTTAATTCAAAAGCACTTGATTGAAATTCTTAAAACTTTAAACTGAAAGTGTAGTAAAAGTTGTGATTAAGTAAATAGTCCATAAATTTTATTAGATTCTATTTCTATACTAATTTGTAAAAAATAATGGCTCATATTATCTACTAAAAACTTTTTAGTTAGTTCATTTTTGTTTGGGTAGTCATCTCATACTTAGATATTTAACACAAGGTTGGTTTCGTCATCACTCTAATTTCACAAGTACCACTCAATATCTTAACCAGCATGGCTAAATATATATAATTTAACTTGCCCACTAATTTAAAATCTCTATAAGCATAGTCGAAAAATTTAATTATTTATAAATATGATAAATTATTGTCTCAATATTTAACTAAGAAAATAAGTTAACATAATTACTAAATTAATAAAATAAGTTTATTAATATAATTAAGGAATTACAGTAAAGCATTTATGATGTGAATATATACACCAAGCCCTCTTCCACAATGATTGTCTCCTTGAATTTCATGTATGTCATTTTGATGTAGTATTGCTTCCAACATACTAAAATTTTTATCTTGCTCAAAACTTTTGAGCGAATATTTCAAAAGATGTCTACTGAATGAATAAATTTTAATTTTGCATTTTATTTTTGTATCTTTAATGAACTGATGAGAATAATAACTAAAAATACAAGAAATGCTTTATAAGAGCAAATTTATTTATTTAGGCCTTTTTTTAGGAAACAGAAATAACAATATTTTAACAGAATTTTAAACACAAATTGTTGAAATACTTCTAAACGGAATTTGTAGAATATTATGTTGCATTTTTGTTAATATATGAACACAAACAGTTCTAATTTAGAATGTCATAATATTAGACTTAGATGTAAAATGTCATAATTTTACATAAAATATTATATCTGAACATTTTATGTAAAATTTAGTACAAGTTGAACTGTTGCTTAATTACTTTTTAAATACATTTTACTTGTAAATATTTAGCAATTATATGCGCATTTTATGAATGGAAATTAAAAATAAATACCAACATTATGAATAATTTATAACATAATAAACAACTTTGAAGACTTCCCTTGAGAGAGAATTGTATATTTTAGAATAAAAAAAAAACACTCTGCATTAATATTCATATTTG
Source organism: Latrodectus geometricus (assembly GCA_026290005.1). Classification (NCBI taxonomy): domain Eukaryota; kingdom Metazoa; phylum Arthropoda; class Arachnida; order Araneae; family Theridiidae; genus Latrodectus; species Latrodectus geometricus. The sequence goes on from JAPDSC010047394.1 coordinate 294,474, forward strand.
TCATTAAACCGCAAATTTTATTACCATCTCGTAAGTAGGTAAATTTTATTTTTTTTTCTATTTCACTTGATCTATTATTACGGTAGCAAAATACCTCAATCCTGACATTTGAACAATAATTTACTTTCGAATTCGAGCTGTTCGCACTGCAGATTTATTCCCGAGAAAATATTATTCATCTAGATATATTTGAAAAACCCTCAGTGGTAAATATTTGTGAACTGAAAATTGCATCAGGCTGGTTTTTAATTGTTTTGTCAGAATTGTTTACTTAAGAAAATTAAAATTATTTTCTCATACATTCTACATTTCTTTATTTTATTGCATGAATATAGATTATAAATTTGACGGACATGTATAATGCAATTTCTAGTATTATAAGGCCTGGAGAAACCAACAACAGTTGTTGATTATTTACAAAATATCCCATGTTCAATATCGAGCATGTTTGCTGTAAGTAGTTTCTGAGACAATCTGAAAACAATGATATGCAAATAAGCGGATCAAGTATGTTACATGATCTTAGACATGTCCTTGAATTTTGACACTACATAATGTATAGCATATTAGCTGAAAGCTGTTGAAAGTCATGTTAACATGCAAGATGTAAATCGTAAGTCAGGATAAGTTTTCCTGGATAGTAGGTTACGTTTATGTGCCTTAAAAAACAAAAATCACTCTCAAATACTCCCCTCGACAAATGTGCAGGAAGAATAGCAACATCCATCTCTCGTTCAACAACAATGGCTGCTATCAAACTCAGCAACTTATTTTCCGAAGAGCGATCTCCTACTACGTAAGACAATGACCGTTAATTTTGAAAGAAAAATTTTTAATAAACTTTTTTGACTGAAAATATCATGCAATATAGTAGATTATTCACAGTAGTTATAAAGTAAATAATGCATGAATTTCATCGTTTGATATAAAGTAAATAATGCATGAATTTATTTCTTTAAAATTGTTCTCAAATATTCCACGATATGAAGAGAATAATTCTACATGTACAAGATTAATTCCTTTAGTTCAAACTTGAATTTTCTTACACATTGCATTTGAAATTGGTATGAACAATTTTTTGCATAAAAAAATGCAATAAAATAAAGGAATGCTTCATGAGAAGAATTTATTTTCAATTTCAGTTGCTTCTAAAATCAATATAAATACTGCAGGAAGGCCCATTTTGTTGCTAAGAAATTAAAATCTATCAGTTTACTCCAAAAATATGAAACTTCTTTCGATCAAACCTTAAAAGTACAGTTTATTTCATTTGAATGATTTCTTTATAAGCAAAAAAAAAAATAATAATTCTTCATTTTGTGTAATTTGTTTAATAAATACTCAGTAACAAAATTTATATTTCTTCAAAAAAAAAAAAAAAAAAAAAAAAAAAAAAAAAAAAAAAAAAAAGAGAGAGATAGTGTTGAACGATATCAGCCCCTGGGCTAGAGTAAAACTAATAGAGGAGATATGCATAAATTTTATTAAATTCACTAAAACAAATTCCAAATATAAAAAGGATACTATAACAACATTAATAAAATTACCAACTACTTATTTATTATAGTCATTGAAAATTGCGTTAAGTCCCAGATTGACAAAAATTCATAAAGAATTTACATTTCAGTATGCATAGTCATTTTGTTAATTAAATGGATAATAAATAGCCTATTTTTAATAAATGGTTAATGATTCTCCGGATAAAAGCAATAACTGCATTTACTAAATTACATTTTGATCTTTCTTAATAAAAATAATTCACTATGTTGAATAACTTTGATTGTCGTTTTTCTTCTTTGAACTTCATAGCATAATTATATACAGAAAATTATACGCAGACTTATTAGGACAGTTTATTTTAAAATATGCTCGTATTTTATCTAAATAATTTCATCTTTTTACTTAATTTAAGTATTTATCTCATGCAGAGAAGAAAGACAATTTTATTTGCATAAATAGTTCTGGTTTTGATCCCTGGAGAAACTTTTAGATGTTAGTCAGAAATTCAATCGTCATATTACATCTATAAACTCTCTAGTGATATATAGATTTTGATATTCGTAATTATAATTTGTAAATATTTTTTAAAAAATAAATTTTTAAATCAATTCACAATTTATTTTATGGTTAAAAATATTTTGTTTGAGATAAATTATATACATTGAGAAATAATATTTATGAAATTATATTTCAGTTTCTGTTTCATTAAAATAATAATATATATTGCTTCATTAAAAATGAAATTTTTAGTTTTAACAAATAAAAACTGTCAGTTGTTTATTATTATGGATACTATATCATAACAAAATAAATAATATACATTTTACAATAGGGATTACAAGACTGATGATATGAAATGAAATATTCAAATGTATTTTTCCAGAAGATTTAATTGCAAAGAAATGGGATGGTTTCTTAACATAAATTAATTTTTATTAATTTTGAATAATCAAACTTTTTATCTCATATACAGAGTATTGTTTTTCAGAGTTCATTCATTTCAATGCTTAATTCAGTTTTCTGATAAAGTTCTTCTGATAAATACATGTGTCTCATTACAGAATCTGGTTACTAGGATAGTAATAAACGTTTTTCTTCTCGTTAACTGCTTAGCAACTATGACATGTTTATAGGAATGTAGACAGAAATATTAGCTAGCACTTGTGAAGAAAGGAATCTAGAGTAATGACACATATAGAAAGAGGCACAGGAGAATAGACATTTATGTTATATTTATGGGACCAACTATTATGAGACCATACTGTTTACATGCTGTCTTTTAAATTGTTACAAAACATCGAAATCTAATTACTCATCGTTTAATTTAAACTGAAAATTTTAAAAGAATAAAAGACAATAAATATGGACGACTAAATTTGTGTTCTTGAAAAACATCTAAAATTAAAGTTATCATTTAAAACTTGAGAAAAAGGCTAAATAAATTTGTACATTGTTAAATAAAATGTAAAAATGTGATCAAAATATGAGTCACTTAATAGATAAGAAGACTAATTATTTAGTTAATATTTTAATTTACACAACACATTTATTCTCTTGTGAAATACTGGTTATAGGTATGGAAATAAACAATAATTATCTATTTTATTACAATTAATATATAATATATATTTATATATATTGATCATATTTGAGAGTAAAAAAGTAGATCAGAATAAAATATTTGCCGAAATACGAGAAAAAATTTGTTGGCTTTGTCAATGCAGTTTTAAATTGTATGACTTATCATCTCAATTTGAGCAAATTATAAATAATTTTTTTCCTAAATTAAAGCAGTGAGCGAGTTAAATTATTAATTGATGAGGCGCTTTTATGAAATTAAACTTTTATTCCTACACAAAACTAGTCTATTTATAGATGTCTAACAATTTATTGGTATATTAAATGCTCAAACTTTGGACTATCATCAATGAATACATGAGGGTGATGAATTACTGAGTTTGAATTATTTCTTGTAAACGCTTATTAAATCTTTGTTGAAATGAAGCTTGAATTTTCTTCCTACCTTGCTTGTGTATACCATGTCTAGAAAACTCCTTGAATCACATCCGTGTTTGGTGAAGAAAAACTTTTGTAAATTGCAATTCTGTAAAATGAATATTAGAATGAGGTTTCCAAAATGCTGCAGGTTTTGTGAAATTCAAGGTGTAATAATTAATCAAAATTAAGATGTAAGTCTTTTATTCAATGAATATCAAATGTTAGAGTTCAGGTTATTTTTGGGTACCTTTTTGCTTCTCATTAAAATTTTGATGTGTAGAGTTTCTGCTTCAATCAGTAGCGTAACACATCTCAAAGCTGATCTCTAAAATATTTTAGAAGTGTGGAATATTGTATAACATTTAATGACTAAAGAAAGAAATGTACTCAAATTTTTAATTGTTTTATTATTTACTAGTTTTAAATATTTTTAGTTAAGACTAAGTAAAATAAATTTTTTGTAGACGTTTTCAGTTTGTGTCAATTGAAAATAAGTTCGGGCTAACAAATATTATGAATAGAAGTTTGGCATCATGTTTTTTTTACAAAAGAAGGTTCTTTATACAAATGCTAAAAAAAATCCTTTGTGAATAATTTTTATATCGCTAATATTTGTTTACTTTATTTATCAGAAAAAGTATCGAATTTATATCTGTGTCTATTATTAATACATTTTAAATTGAAACCAATGTCTAGCGAAGATATTCCATATTATCATTAACACACGTATTCAAGAATATCAATATTTATACAATTTTATTTTTCAAGCTTCAAAGCTGGCAAGAGTTATTTCTAAAAAAGTGAAATATTCACACATGGGACATCAATTATTATGTTTCGTATTTTCCCAGTCAAATGACAGATAGGGAATGGTTCAATTCTATCAACTTGTTTTCTAGAGTATTTTCTTTTGGTGACAGTTGAAGTTTTAGCTACTTTTTTATCCGTCTTTTCTCTCATTTTATTTCTGTGGTTACATTACACAATTGCTTAAAATAAAAAATGTTTAAAATAAAATGAAATTGATAGAATACTTATTTTTTATAAATACAAGCAAAGAAACGTTATTTTATGATGACAACAAAAGTGTTCTTACGGTAAAATTCTGTATTATTGTTTGCATTAAAAACAAAGTTTGCTTTCCTTAGACAATTTCTAACATATCAAGGATGAATATCTCATATTTAAATGGAAGATTTAATATTTCATAAAAATAAATTTTTTGAAACAATCGTTATATAGTAACATAAAAATGTAAGTACATTTCACATTTAAAAAAAGAAAATCTAAGTGCGTTGAAAGTTGTGTCAAAAATATGTCATAAATTATTAATTTATCACATTTACTGCTATAAATTTTAAACTTCCACTTTCATACATTATTGTGATGATATATCTTGGATCGAATATTAATATAAATTAGGATAAAGTTTGTTTGCTGTAGAATTCAAAATTTAGATGCATGAAATCTAAATGATTTTTTTAATTTAAAAACTCATCTAATTTTTAATCCTTGATATTTCATCTATGATTTTTAATGCACAATTTTTATGATAATTGTCTAATTTTAGTGAAAATATTTCCTTATTTTAATCAAAAGCCATGGTTGTATACATATGTATATATATAATGCCAATAAATCTCAAATGTACCACAACTTATCACACTTTATACATATTCTTACATATTTGCTTCAAATAATAAATTATTTCGCTACTTTTACCATTTCAAGTATTAAACAAAATAAAGCATTTAAGAGAATGTACAGTATCTAAAAAATTATGACAGACCGTTATTATGATTGATTCAATTATTAATCTTAAGTGTTGTTAAATCGCAACAATACTGTATTTTATTATCCTTACTCAAAAGTATTTTTTATATTAGATGTATCGAAAGTGATATTTTATGAAGTAAATAAATATTCTGTGCAGTTATGCTATCGGTCAAATCTTAAAGAAAATTGAAAATATAAAATAAATAAAACATATGAACACATGGAAACGTATTATTGTTTTAAAATCGGTGATTCATGTGCTTAGTAACTTCTAGTGAATATGCAAATATATTTTATGCCCTTCTCAATGGAAAAAAGGAAAGAAACACGAGTGAAAAGAGGTTTAAATGTGTTTTAGCATGACAGACTAAAGTTAAGAAGTACCAGATTTACTCTTTATCTTTGCATCATTAGAAAACTAGATCTGTCTGAATTCTTCTAGAAGTTTGAAGTCAAAGAAAAGTTTAAATGCAAGAAGTGTCTCTAAACAACAATAATCTTCTGACAATGAAACACCAATGACAACCACTGCTAGACCATTGATTAAATTACAGTTTCATTGTATAATGTGCTTCGCATGTTCTTTCATAGTTTTTTGCAGAACTATATAATTTATTCACCCATTTATGTATAAAAAAGATATTTAACCGTCAGGTATAATTCCTGATTTTATTCAAAATTCTAACATTAAAAATTATTGCAAAAATCTAATTAGAAGTTTATTGTCAAATATTTATTCAAATATGTGATTAGAAAAGATTAGTTAAGCTAGAGAAAATAAGCGTATAAAATCATAATCTCTGAATATACTATCACCTTAACTAGCTTAGATCATGGTATAAAATATGTTGAGACAAAACCTAATTTTGAAAATATATTTTATATTTACTTACTACTTATCACAAAAACTATTTTTGACATTGCTGCATTTTTGTACCTTTAATAATAATAAGAATAATAGTAAAAATAGTAAATTATTTCATGTTTGTACGGGCATTGAAAATATTTGATTCACACTTTTTTTAATTGTAAAGTTTAATCAGCTACTAAGTGAAATATTATTGAATAGTATGTAATGAATATTAAGTGAAGAAAGAAAATTACAACTTCTATTATGGAATTCTGGGCAAAATCAACTGATAAATTGATATCTTTCAAGCACACAATAAACATGAATTTTTTTTCTAATAATTGGGTACGACATTTCCTGATTTTATTAAACTTGCAGTTATATGTTAATTTTAGAGATTTCGTTATTAATAACAATATAAATTAAGAAAATTATATTTACCTAATTACTTATGAAATTTCATCACATTTATTATAATTAAATTAGAAAAGAGTCATACGCAATTTGCTTCACCAAATATTTGATTTTGCTCATGAATAAAATTGAAATTTTATAACAATATATCTTTTGAATATACTAATAAATTCCCATCTATTAAAATACTAAAAATACGTTAACTATTTGAACTTAGATGAGAATGAGCTGTTTTATTGTTCTAAAACCAAACATTTCTGATTTACATATAAGCATCATTTCATTCAGGTTCATGCTTAGAATTTCATATATTTGAACGATGGCAAAATCTATTTCATCCTGTTTTGTTTCTTGTATTTTGAATATTGTATATGAACAATATTCAAAATACAATTTGTTTTTAACAATATTTAACTCACTAATATTTTCGTATCTTGCATTTAGTTTCTTAAAAAATACTTTAATTACATTTTTTGGTCCATTTTTAGTAATTTTTTGTACACGAGGTTTAGTTTTGCAGAGATCTACCATTTAGAGTGGATTTTGAATTCTACCGGAATTTATACATGAGATGAAATGGAAATTGAACAAGCTAACTATTGAACTCAAATCATAACTGACATAAAATGATAAAATGACAAATTTTTAAATTTAAACTAATAACAAATTCAGCTAAGACTACTATGTGAATGAGTTAGATTAATCTTGAAGTGGAAATCAAGCAAATATTAATATTTTTGACAGTTTACTTTCACAAAGATCACACATTATTCTTACATATTTGCATATACTTTTAGGATCATTTGGTTTCATCCTTAGACCGTGACTTATCCATTGTCAATTTCTTTCTTTAAGGTCATTTATAATAGGGCAGATGACCTTAAAACAGATATTAGAAATGGACTTAAAAGATATTGATTGAATTATTATGGGATAAATTATTTAGAATGTAAGTAACATCAAGAGTCCAGTCACTATATAAGTTAACATATAAGTATATTTAAATAATTTATGTTATGCCATATCACACTAAGACGTTTAACACATGTAACTGTCTTCGAAACTAAACTTGTCAATTACAAAATTGTGATGGTCACATAAAAAAGAGAGGTTGTAGTGATATTAATAAAGATTTATTTTAAAAATAATTTACTTGATCTAGTAGCTTTCAAATGTGATAAAAGTTTTGTACCTTCTTTCATAATATATACATGACATTATAGAAAGGTCATGTTGATGTCGAATGGTCCTATATTTTTTTCAGACCTCCTTTCAATTAACATTATTATTGTTTTGTTTTCTAAAAGATAACGATGAGGGCATAAAATGTGGTTGCTTAACAGGAAAGCAACAGATGAATGTATTTTGCTTTTCAGTTGGAAAAATAAAAGATAACTTGACATTTATCTTTTTATGAAATACTCTTTGCACATATTTCTCGTGGTTTGTTTATAATTTCATTCAACAGCTAATAGATATTAAATGATTAACTGTTCCTAAAATGATTCCTTTTTTTCTATTAAAGCCTCGCTTGAAATAATTGCATTCTCTAATTAATAATCTTAACACCCATGAACAATTAATCTTAAACGAGATCTATTGAAAATTTCAGATATAATTTTATACTATATACACTCTCATGGTATGATAAATAGCCTAAGGCTTTTTAGCTAGAATTTTGGTCCTCCTGTGTATGCACATGATGTGTATGCAAGTGAAAAATTTGTTGCTCCTGTGTATGCATGTGAAAAAACAAAATTACGCTTACATTTTTCTATAAAATCTCATCTTTTTTCAGCCGAGAATTTGTATTTTAGGAAGTATCACTTCCTAAAATAGGAAGTAACTTTTGGTAAATATGATAGATGAAAAATTATCAGTGATTATATTATTCACTTCTAACACTTTTATGATATTCGTCAGAATTTAGTGATAATATTGTATTATATTATTCAAAAACAGTATAGAAATTAAATTTTTATATTTTGAATAAATATATGTAAATGATTAATCTGAACTAGTGTTCAATTAATGAAATTATTTCCGGAAGCATTTTACTAATTTAGTTTTTTGTATTGTTATTCAATAATAATTTCCTATTGAATGTAATAAAACATTTGAAATCCTCATATATTTCACAGGATAGGATATTTTTAGATTTAATGGACACAATCAACTAAAAATTACAACACCATAAATTATCATGGATAATGCTATAAAAACATATCTGTAGACAATGAATACATTTGCTACAAATTGATGTTATTTATGAAAAACAAATTTACACACTAGTAAAGTAAGTAGTAAAGTATTAAAAAATATTAGTTAGTATGTAAGGACTCTTTTTGATAAAATGCAAGCAGATATTTTACGAAATAAGAACTCAATATAATTAAGGGTACTGCCGTGAGGAGTGAAAGTCAATATATTAAGAAATTTTCTTTAAATTTGATCACCCCAAGAAATGTCTCATAATAGGCAATGGAAATTAAATCATGACGCAGATATGCTCCATTAGTGAAAGTTAAGGACACGTCGCAAGTTAAGAAGCAACTGGTTATCCATTGACTTGTTTGCTGAGAAATACCATGAACCATAGAGAACTATTCTTATGGATAAAGCAATTTATGGTTACTGGTTTCAACACCTGATTCAACTATCAATGCTCATCTGATAAATATTAGGTATTTTGTTTTAGTTGATTGCATACAAAATTACTACTAAACGTTGGCCAAAAAACTGTGTTCAAATTGCAATCAAATTGGCTTTATAAACTATTACACCTATAGATTCTCATCCAGGGAATATTATCAGTTAAGCAACTAAAACATATCACTGAACGTCATATTATATCATTCAGTTGTGAAAGTATCTCGTTGATGATAGTATAAACATCTTCTATTTCGACTATATTTGCCATCATCAATCTTTATAAAGAACAGTGTGTTGACAAAACAATTTCAACTAATTTTCGTGAAACACTTCTGGTAGGTATTTGAAAATCCAATGCTGCTTGCACGTTGCTCAGAATACTAACAAAATTTGGTTTCTTGTATATCAAGAAGGATTTGGTTATTCATGATGAACTTTCTAGTTTTCAAACATTTCTTTATTCGCACGTATTTTCGGTAACTTTGAACTTCCCAATTGTTTGATTTCCTAAGCAGCACATATATAAAACTGTGGTTTTGTTCACAATATCTTTAAATTCGTACTATAATCACGTGAACAATTTGCATTTTATTTCCAAAATATAGCATTATTATAGCCCAAACTCCATGAAGTTGTATATCCTATGCAAGGCAGTTTATTCCCTTAAAATATTTTAATACAATTTCTTATTTGTTCTTTGACTTCATTCTTATAAATAAAATGTCTATTTTCTAAGTAAATATCATTTTTGCTTTCCTTATTATCTCACTGTTCCAATTTTTCTAATAAAATTTGCTTTTAATCATAGCACTTTTCTTTTAAATTCTTTCTTTGTCAAATCTGTATTTAAATTTTTTATAAAATTATTTTTACATTACTCATTTTTATATGAAATCATTAAAGACATTTTAAAGTTATTAGTAATTTCCCTTTTTAATGAATAAAAATAAAATATTTATAGAAGAAAATTAATAGCGACAAATTTTAATAATGATCTTACTTTCGAATAATAATTATTAGCATTTCCTTAGAATCAAATAATCGTCAAGTAATTTCGAGGAATATAAATCATCTCAACTAATTAATGCAATTTTTTAAAAATTTAAACCACATTTCATTTTTATTATTATAAAAAATAAAATGTTTTAATTGAAATCCAAACGCAACAACAGCTAATAACAGTTGCTGAATATAATTATTTTGTTGAGAATCTGTCACTTGTTAAAAACTAACCGAATGTATGAATGGATAGTATTTATTTCTAAAGTTCATAAATTTTCATTAGAATTAAATAGCAATATATAAATATTTTAATTTTTGGAATTCGACGCTTGTGTGCATTTATTTGATGTTGTAAATTTAATTATTATATTTGAATTAGATAAATTTATGATTTATTTTTATATTTGTGCTTAAATATCAAATCAATATATGGTGCTTGTTTCAAAATATTTTAAATTAAATTTATATTATATAGTCTCAATGAAAATATTTTTAAATGGGATGACTTTAATCAAATTCTAAACATAATTTAGCTAAATATCATTTTAGGGGAAAATGTGTGAATTCGTTATATTTAATCAACAAAGACTAACGTTATACAATATCAATCATTTTTTTGTTTGGATAAAAAAGCAAATACAATTAAAATGTGTTAGTCTTAAAGTTGTTGATCCATGTGATAATAAGAGCAATATTATCGACAAGAGTAAAAATCTGATTTTCAGACTTACTGAAAATGGGAATATTACTCAACATTCATTACATTCTTATTTCAACAGCATCAAAATTTCATGTTAATATAATTCGTATGTTTCATCGAATGAGGAATCATTATTTAAGTATGTGTTTTAACAGCTCAAAAGAACAAGTCATATTATATGATTAAAAACATTTACGTAAAATTCATAAAAACGTTGTACAAAATATAAAAATACAGATAACATTCATGACTAAAAGTCCAGGAATCTCAAAAATGTGAGTACTTCTAAGTGAAAAAAATTAAAAGCAGAAATTACACATCAAAACAATTTATTTTACTAAATATCCAAAAAGAGTTTTAAAAGTTTTTAACAAAGTATTTTAAAATATACAGCTGTGAAAAATTTTATTATAAGTTGAGCTTATATTACTCTTAAACCCAAGTTATATTATTTTGGCTATAAATAAATAATATCAATATAAATCCTAATATATTTATGCATATATTTAACATTCTATGTTTTGTTCTAAATAATTCTTTTTAATTTTAAATTTACTGCAGTTTGTCATTAAATTACACAAATTTAGCTAAATTTCTTCTGAGAAAAGGAATATATGTACTAAGTCAGTGGAAAAAATATTAAACAATAGCTAGCTGAAGTGAGCAGGTTCTGTTAGCACTATATTATTTAACTAATCAATTCCTAAGGGTGTAACTACAATGTGTGTGCAAGAGTTAATTTATTTATACATGTTTATAATAGACATTATAAGTTGTATATATAATTGTAAAATTTCATATCATTTGTTTAATTTTAAGGCATTTTATATATATATATATATATA
>JAPDSC010047394.1:306310-344101 GCA_026290005.1 Latrodectus geometricus
ATATATATATATATGAATTATTATTTGATTTTAACTTAAAAATGCTAAGATGTTTAGGTTATGCCTCTGAAAATTTAAGTAATTTATTATGAATAAGCTGAATTTATGAATAAAATATAAATTATATTGAAATGTGAAAAACATTTAAAGCATAAATAAAATTCAATTTTATTGTAATTAATATATTTGGTTTCGTGTTGTTTTTCTAAACATTTGAAAGATATTATTTTGATATCTTTAAAATAAAAATAATAGTTAATTTTAAAAAAAATTCAAAAACTGAACATCTCTTAAAAGTTTACTGCTGGCCATTAAAATGAGAACACAAGAAACTCATAAGACCCAAAATTGGTACACATGATAGTGCTTCGAGAATTAAACTATAGTAAAGAAACCAATTTTCAAGACATTTGGAGATATAAATCCTGAGAAATCAGAAATATGAACAGTAACACCTGGAAGTAATAACAACACTTATCCCACTCCAGGGAATGGATTTCAACACTATGCTACATTTTATCGACAGCTGTGATCGATGAGTGGTGGCATTACACTAACTTGGCACTCATCAACAGAAAAAAGAAAAAAAAATGATAAATCATGACGTGATTCTGATTCTGCAACCAAATTCCATTTTCATTTAGCCTTTGAAAGTGTTCAGATTTAAAATATAACTTCAAATATAATTGAAGCCATTGTTCTGAACAATTGAAACAGTAAAACATGATCATCAATTCATCGAACAAATTTTGTTGACACTTATTGTCTTATAAATGATTTCGTTTTTTTATTCGGATTTGGAAGAATTTCGAAAGAGCTGACTGATTTATAAACTTTTCACTAATGATCCCAAAAATAATGAAATAAGATAAGTAGTACTTATCTTATTTCATTATAAGTGCAGTGATACTTCGATTTTCACTAGTAGATATGCTTTCTTCTTTCCCTAATTATCACAACAATTTTCATAGTTGCAAACTAATCCAAAATTTATTTTCCATACATGAAATATACAATAAAATTCTGTTATAAATATATATGCTTTGCAACCACAAACTATAATAGATGAATAGATTATAAAGCTTATCATTCATAAATAATATTCAATTCATCATGCAAATTTCAAATGTGAGCAAGTTTCAAGCATTTACTAATATTTTAGTGGCTCAAATGTAATGACTTTCTGAGAGATATATTAGTTTCACATAGTCCTATATTTTACAATTTCTTTGCCTTCCCCCCCCCCTATAATTTGGATGAATAATCGTGTATAGTTTAAGAATTTAAGAAACTTAATAAAATTCCGTAATCGTAACTGAAATAATTGTTTCATTATAATGAATTTTAAGATTACAAATAAATTTAAATATCCTTAGATATAAGTTTTCATTTAAATCCAATCACCAATTAACACTCTTTAAGAAGCAATCTTAATATACAGTAATTCAAATTAGTAAACAATTCAGGAAAAATAATTAGGCAATATTATGTACAAAATTAATATTAGCTGAATTTACAGCTCTAAATGGTTTATTGTATAATGTATATATTGAATAGAGAATAATTATATCAACGTCCCAAATATAACATTTAATATTTTTTACATGTATTATTACCCAACGGTTTGTTTTGAATTCTTAATTTGGTGACTAGGAGTATAAAAAATTGAAAACATATATGATAAATGGTGTGTTACAGCTTACTCAAATTTATTCAATCATTGTTGGAAATAATTTTAAAAAGCTTCTTATGCATGATATATATTGAAATGATATTTAACAACCAGAATACTTTAGGAAATGGAAACCTTCATTTTGTTTCTATAACAGTTCTGTAGAATACTAGAATGTGCTAAGATCCATTACCAAGCTGAAATTTGCATTTGATTTTGCATACATCAGTACACACAGTTAAAAAGTTTTGTAGTAGATTTAGGAATATTTTCTTTGCATTCAGTTGTATATTAACTTCAATGTTTAAAAAATTATGTTTCAAAGAAATATACAAAACAATGCCTTCATCTTAAACAGAGCAATGTTGTAATCAAAAATTCCATATACTGACTAATTACAATTTCTTATATTTTAAATTATTTTCTCTACTTAATAGAACTAAAACTATACTATTACTCGTCAGACATTGTAAGTTTTTCCCATTTATCCACTGTGATAGAATGCCACAATATTGACACAACGATAGAATGAAGTTTGGAAATGTGCAGTCACGCTGCATATTTCCACACTTCATTCTATCGTTGGTTTATTGCTTACAGCAATCATTTGTGAACTGATCAGTAAATTCTAACTCTCTTGTAGTTCAGTATACTGCAAATAAATTATTCATTTAGCCTTTGAAGGAATTATTCATTAATAACTAATAATTAATTTCTCTATTTCCAATCGCGTATGAGTTTGAGCATTCATTATTTTGTTTGAATACTTGTTCGATAATCATGGCTACAAGTAGCAAATTACAAGATGTAGTTTTCAAATCAATAGATTAGCATTTAAATATTTTCACATTATCTGCTCAGTATGATTTCACAAAATTCATTTGTTTCTTGCCTTATCTTTTGTTATTCATAATTCATACACATTTAAATGTATCAAAATAATCGTTGCATATTAACATGTAAAGTAGTATTAATAACAAACATCTATTAATGAGAAACACATTTACAAATATATACTTATCAGATATTTTCACAAATAATGCAAAACTTCATACCTGCAGACATTTTTTAATTTGAAAAGAAATATTATCAAGAATTTTCTACTTATAATTGTAAATAGAAATTACAATTAAATGCATTAATTTTATAGAAACTTTATGGTTTGCTATAAAGTATTCAAGATCACACTAAATACATTTATAAATTGAATGGTAGTGCAATATTCGTGTTAAAAAAACTTGAAAATTCAGTTTTCGATTATCATTTACTTGAATGAAAATTTCCTGCATGTGCTAATCGCATATCATTTTACAAATCAGCTTTTATATTAATGAAGCTTTTATATTAATTTTGTTTATTAAATGATATTTTAATCTTTCTATCTTCCTAACTATGGATATATTTTGAGATATTTTCTATAAATTTTTTTCATCAAAAATAATGTTATCAATTTCCTAGTATAACATTTCATAAAAAGGTTGACATATTTCTTACTTTAATCATTTGATATTTCCACAAAATGAAAAAATAAAACTAAAAGTTGATGTGTACCTCTTAAAAGTTATGAAAGAATAAAATTGTTCAAATTCTAAATACGAAAGAAATATATAAATTGTTTCATTTCTTGTGAAACGAAGTGCAATTTTTATCCTCTCTTGACATTTATGATTGATGTATTATGTGATAATTTTTTTATAACTTCTTTAAAATCAAGAGTTCTATAGTAACTTCAATTTACACATGCGTCTCAGTATTTTCATTCCATTTAAAGGAAAATAAAGCGTTATTGTTCTTACAGTTAAAATCAATATTCAGCATTCTGCAAGAATTTCTGTTTTTTAAACTTAGAAAATCAATTAATGATCTAATTTTTTTCTTTTAAAATCAAGTAAATTCTTATATTTTCAAAAGTTTATTTAAAAATTTTAAGTAAATGAGCAATTTCTTTTTAGATTTCAGTTTCTCTCATTCATAAATTCAAGTATATTTTATGTTACCCTGTTAATTTATTTATAATTTTAAAATCACACTTTAAATTCTCCAATGATTAAACTATGCTGCGACGGTAAATAAATAGTAATAATAGTAGTGCATGTATGTAAGTCAATAAAGCAAATATAATAAACTAACGTAGAGACACACAATAATGCAGTTTTTATGTTAACTCTTTTATTATTTTTAAATGTATATTTTTCTTCAACTTATGGTTTGATTGTATTAATTTGAATAATTTGTATATTATACTACTATAACTTATGTGCCTCTAAAGTTATTGATAAAATATCATTTGCAATTACTCAACTAGTTTATTCGTGTATTTACTATAACAACTTTTAATATTAAATCAATTGAATTACACATGTTGATGGTGATTAAATACTAATAACACTCTATGTACGTGCTCAAAATAATAGTTAATTATTTTATTTTTTAAAAACGTATAAGATCTTTTTCATTTATAAGATTTTTATGGTTTCTCTCTCTCAATTCTATTATTTTAAATTCCTGTATTATATTATTATAACTAACACCTCTTAATTCACCAATCAACTTACTGACTCATCTTGGTTATACGGTACTGTTTAATTTGGATTGAAGATATTGATATGTGTTGTTTTAAATTTTCAAAAACTTTAATTCAACAATATTTCAAATTCCATTAAAGTTTAACTACATAACTTAATTTACAATTCTAAGGAAGTCTTTGAATTTACATCATAAAATATGTCACTTTAAAAGACCTTAAATCATATAATTGTAATAACATAGTATTTAGAGATGAAATAGATAAAGATTTATGCAAGTAAGTTGTACAGGAAACACATTTTTTAAGAAAGTCATTTAATTTTAGAATTGCAATGCTTTCACTTCGTAAATAAGTTTGCCTTTTTTATTTCCATATTCTTTTAATCTTTGGTATACTATAAAGGGTATTATATATGAACTATGTTGTTTTTAGGAAATCCTGGAAATCAATGGTGATCACTGTATACACTACATGAGTTAATGTCGCAAAAGAAATATACTTATCAAAAATATTTTCATTTTATGAGATATTAAAACTGAATATAAAATCCTTTATTTCAAACTATAAATTTTAAGTAACATTTAAATTCATAGGTTTTTTCATATGTACACACCAAATGTTGAAACTTTGTAATTTAAATTCTGGCAATAAATACTTTAAAATTTGATCTTTTCATAGTGAGCTCAAAAGCTATTTGACTTTATTTTATTGAAGATTTCTCTTATAAAATAAAGCTTTAAAATAATTTTCTGAAACATTTTTATTCATTTGAATGTGAGCAATGGCTTTTATTTAATGTTTACTTTAAAGCAAATTTTAGAACATTTTTTAAAGTATTATTCACAACTTTAGTTCTGAGTAAAAAATTGCGTTTAGATAAATATTTCTTAAAGTAAAACTACTTTCCAAGTTTTTCATGTCTTAAAATAAAAATTTGCTCAAGGTTATTTTGAGTTATATATCTCTATTTGTCTATATAATTTATATATTATAATTTGTTTCTTATTTGCTTATCTTTTCAAAAGACTTATTTTGAACTGTTACCCCTTAACTGGCTTAGTAACCATAATCAATAATTTAACCTCATTATCTAAAAATTCAAAATACGTTTTCTAAATAGTGTTTAATTCACATCAAATAATTTCTTCAAAAGCTAATCAGATGTTTTTAAAAATATTGGATATTAATAATTACATAATAATATGAAAGTTATTGTTTAAAATAAAAAAATAACACACACTCATCTTCTTTCAAATATATCGATGAGCAGAATTATGTAAATTTTAAGATAAAACTAATGTTTTTTACATATTCTCTTATTTAAATATATATTCTTCACAATATTCTCGTAACTTTCGTATGAGAGTTTGAAGATCACAGTTTGTATTGGCTTTGGCAAGTAAATTAAGTGTGTCTAATATTATATTAATATGTTTTTGACTTTTGTTTTCTTATCTTTATATAAGTTGGTAGTGTGTAGATTTCCTTATGAATTTAAAATTATTACTGCACTAACAAACATTTTGATTTAGATTACACTTATTATTGTTCCAAAATTTTAAGAAAAGAATTTTAATTAAAAAACATGTTCATGGTTTAGCTGTTTTCATGAAAAAATAACATATTTAAAGTAGAAAATAACTAATTTGGAATTGATTAACTGTTTGAGCAATATTGAGGATTCATATAGAATGTGGGATAAGAGATAAATTAAAGATTTTGATGGTTTTTCATGAGTTATTAACAGTGAAGTTATTCTAGGTGTCCTGGTAAATTTTGCCTAAAATTACGTAGAAATATGCTACCGTGAATTGAATTTATGAAATTTATTTTGATTTTGAAATTTATTTTTATTAATTTTATTTTGAAGAATAGTATTACTAGAATTGTGTTTAATATAGATACGCACGATTGATATTAAAATCACGAATTTTTATTTTTTTCAGACTTATCAAAGGACATTTGATTGAAATCTTATTTACAGTTGTAGATATCTTTTTTTTTCAAATTTTCATTGAAATATATTTTATAACAAAGAAACTTTATGAAAATCATATTTTGAAGTGGTTAATTACTTAAACCAAATTTTAAAAAAAAATCGATCACTTTTTATCATTGATAATTTTATTATTTAAATAACGAAGCAATTGCATTTTTAGAAACAACTATGAGCACAGAAGATATCGCGTCATTTATTCTAACTCTCAGGAAAAAGTCATTTCCCTTAATTGTTATTTGTTACATATTATATTGTGTATTTTTAAAGTTATTATTGGAATAACGGTGCACTATATTAAGACAGAAAACTGATTTCAATCTGTTATGCCTAAACTTTGCTTCCTTAAATGTTTCTTAATATTTTCCTTAAGTATAACAAATAAAAAGTATTATTTTTTGTTTATTATTAATTAAAAGAGTCAGCTTATAATTCAGTGGATTGTTTTATGCTCCAGATTATACTTATTATAATCAAGTTAAATAAATGATTTTATGTTAAATTTTAGTTCAAGAAGCTTGAATTATATAAAATTTAATTACTTCTTCCTAAGACATATTGACACATAATTAATTCATACCGGAGATCTTAATGGTGTATATAATATTAAGTGACATTTCCTAATTAGTTAGTAGAGGACACTGATGTGTAGACTGAATCATATGAATAATTATAGAGACATGACGTTTATTGAATATATGAAAATTTGCATTTGGGGAAGCATATGTAGAAGGTGGTTATAATTAAACTTTATATATAAACATCATCTTACACTACAATGGCTGTGTGGGTTGATATCAATTTCTTATTTACATAATACTAGTATATGCTCAAAGAATTTTGAAGAATAAGTGTTTGTTCAAACATTAATGTTAGATAGCTTTTGCAAGACAACGTATGCTTAACAAAAGACATGTAAAATTAAATTCACTTGCATAGTAAATACGGAATTTATGTAAAGTAAAATGCAAGTCTGAAAGAGAAGGATATTAGTTTCATTGATTAAGTAAAATATTTATGATTTGGAAACCAGAATGTTCGGGTTTTAGAATATTCACAAAAATATTTATACAACATTCCAAAGTTTCTAGGTGTCAAGATAACAGTACTATTAGTTAAATGAGAACTGGAAAATCAGTTTTATGCTGGCAATGGGGACGTCTTTGCTATGGTTTAATAATTGCGTCAACTAAAATATTTCCATCGTATATCATGCCTGCGTTAAAGTCACCCTGATTGTGATAGCATAAATAAAAACGTCCAAGGTATAATAATTCAATTCTCGTTTCAAACATTTTAATTTAATTTCTTTCCATAGCTGAAAGATGACATACAGTCTTCACACTTATATTTATTTTTAATGTGGACATATTAAACTATATATTATATTTGGTAATTGAAATTTAGTCATAATTGGCTGATAAAGAATTCAATTGTGCTGATACAGATCTCATGAGAATACATTTGTTCTCCAACTTAGCATCATTAATGAAAGGTTGCTAATCATGTCGCATTTTTTTTTCTTAAAATAGCTAACATATCAAAACGTTTCTTGATATGAATAAGGCACAATGTATCTTTTTAAAAATTTACCTTTCATAGAAAAGTTGTTGTTCTTTTTATATTTGAATTTTATGTAGAATGAAATTAGGCTTACTTCTGCATAGTAAAAAAGTAAACAAAAAATTACTACAGTTGAAATAAGAACTGTATTCAGTTCACTGAGAATAGAAATCAGAAATTCATTTGTCAAAAATCCTTGGTGAATATAAATTCTGGATCAAATTTTTAAAAAAAATAGTGTTGGTCAATCTGTTACATGCTGTTTTAGGGACCGACTATCCCATACTACTCTAATGAATTTCGATGGCACAGTGCAGCACTTTTAGCTCCTTATATGATCAACATTATATATGATTGCATGGTTCTTTGTATGCTACATTCTTAAAATTAAGTTTCGATGCAAATTTCATAGATGGCTAAGTTTCAATCTTTGTTTTTGTAAACCATGGGTAATACAATTTCCTTATTTTACTCACTTCTGCAGGTAGAAAAAAGTAGTTACAGTTGAAATAATTATGGACAATTTCAGAATCAGATTTGATTTGATTTTCAGAACTAAAATTTCAATGTCAAAATATCATGGCATATATGCTGTAATCAACTAAATACAGGAGTTAAATATAATATTAAATGCTTTAACTCGTTACAGTTATACTTCATTATCCTCAATCAGTAACTTTAATTGCATTGTTTTTAGTAAGATTAACATTACCATTGTGATTCTGCTTTCTAAATGCATATTCGCTATGATGGATGTTTGGAAGCTTATTTTAGTTTTCTCCGTTGCACTAATACACTTGACTCACTATTTGCAAAAATTGATTAAATATATATATATATATATATATATATATGTGTGTGTGTGTGTGTGTGTGTTCATTAATATTGTATTAGAGAGTAAGGGAGAGAAAATAAATCAATGTGGTCTGTGAGAAAACTTGTTTACGTAACAATCTCATTTTTGTCGGAATTATTTTTAAGTGGAATGCAAGCATTAACTACTAAATTATTCAGTTTAATTTGTGTTGCAGTGTGATTCATAAACAATACGTCTGATTGAATTAATGAAAATTGTGCAGATATACAAATGATTCATGAAAAAATCAGCAACAGATTTCAGGAACGTTTAGAAAGGAAATGTGTAAGGACAACATTCAAGGGAGGAATTGTCGAAACTATAATACATTTTTGATGATCAACCAACGTCTTCTAAAGAGGAGCTTAAGGCAAGTAACAATATTCAGTCTAACTGCTGACAGCTCAAAAATCGGAAATAAATGAGTGTATATTAAACGTATTTCCTTATCCTTTATAGGACAAGTGTTTCCTGAGGAATTAGATATTTGACATAACAAAGTGTCTGAAGTTTGTACGTGCTAAAAAGGTGCATTATTTCCAATGCAGTTGTTGAACCTCTTTTCAACACGATTTATCATGTTTTGGGGATTAATCTGTGTACTGGTTGGGATTGGGTTAACATAAAATAACTTACAAATTCCAGTTTCCCTTTTATACTTGGAGAAAGTCAACTTTTTTCTAGAATTATTATTTGTACATTGTAATCATACTGGAGTCTGAAACACCGCTCACACTTTCATCATAACACTACTGTCACATTGAAAGTAAATCAATATCTTGACAATGATCTTAATCATTGATAATATCTTGACAATGATCTTAAGAGACTAACTGTTCTGATCATACCTTCTGACTGTAAGTTTAAATAACGAAAAACACTTGTTTAAAACCACAAATCCACCCGGATATACATCAGGAATTAATTATCCATAGGTTGGCATAGATATATTTCTTGTCTGTAGGTGCATCAGCATATTCATTCTTCATTTTAATTGTTAATTATCTTAATATAACATGCCTAATGTAGCTTACTGGACTTACCAGATAGGTTGCTTGCCTCTATGCTCGTAAATACCTCAATTTTATGGATATAAATTTTTAAAAAATCACCTTAAATTAATAAAAAGAATATAAGGCACCTGTAAGAACACAGAAGGACCACATAGCATGCACCATCGTCTCTGTACAAATATTGATAGCATGTTCTATAAATCTGAATTCTTCCAGCAATAGTTATCTAATTCCATCGATGCTATGCACTGAAGATATTTTTGTAGCAGTAACTTTTTAACGATTCCTGAATCTATTTTACTCTTGATACACAAATTCTTACTCTCATATTAAAAGTTGTTTCTACTAATAAATGATATTTCTGTTTTACTCAATGCCGTGGACTTTTGTAATTTTCACTTAACAAACATTGTTTACGATATTTTGTGTGCTTTATGACATATGTTTCCTTCTTTATGTCTGAGATCACCTATATCAACCATACATCATAAATTATAATCTCTTTTAAAATGAAAGAACAAAAAAGTTATTATCTATTTCAATTTATCAGAGTAATATGAATTTCATTTCTCTCATAAAACACTTTTTGATTCAGTTGGAAAGGATTATATTAATAACTTTAATATAATAATTTACTTAGTAATTAACTCAAAAACTAAAATTATTTAAGCAATTAATTTAAGAGAAAAATATCGCAAAACATATTTTATTCCTAACTTGGATGAAATTGGCTCACATTTTATTTAGACTATTAATGATTTAAATATGACAGTGTCCAATATTCAATTTATTGCTTGCTTTGTTTTAGAAAGAAATTTGAAAGCGTATTTCCTGAAAATTGCGTGACAGAATAAAGAGATAATAAAGAATTTTGGATCTAGCATGTGAATGAAATCTAATCCTAAATTACAACGAAATAAAATTCCAAAATTTATCTCCAAACCCACATGGCATATATCTTTATTAATAAAACATACTAAACTACTTTGTAATAACTCATAGCATTTAAATTTCCAAATGTTGAAAACGAGCAATGATTCTGTAAGTTTATTTGGATAGTTGACTGCATTTGAATAAATTTTACTAATATAATAAAAATACATTTACAGGATTTTTAATGTTCTGAGTAAAGTTTAAGATATTAAAATTTTTAATTTAAATAAATAATAAAATCCATCAAGCCCTTTTCTCATTCTAAAAATTTTACTTCATTCTGATGTATAATTTAACTAATTCTTAAATCAAATTTATAATTGGCATATTCTTTTGAATACAATTCCAATGCAGAACATAAAAATTAAAATTAAAATACTAATGCAATATCGAATAATAAACTCTACGCATAATTCGTGTTGTATAGAAACTTTTATCTAATGTATATTGCTGAAAATTATTTAATTGTTAGTAATTTTAAATGTTTATTCCGTTTCAAATGAAGTCGTTTTTCATTTACATAATACATAAAATACAAAAATGTTAAGTTTAAAACATATAAGTTGTTTATTATAATGTGCCTGCATCCCTTTAAAATTAATAGTTAAAATGGGGGAAATTAAAATATAGAGTAAGAAATCTAAGATTAATTTTAATGTTTGGCTTTTTTAATATATTTTTGGAAATTATTAAATTAATATAGTTCAATAGTAAATAATTAATAACAATTTTAGAGAATTTAATTAACGTGATTTAAAACGAAGTCCTTTGAATATAATCAAATTTGTATGTATAAAATATTGTTTGTCGATATTATATAGTTTAACATAAATTATATATTTTAAACGCAGTTATTAGGCTTTTGTTTGAAATTTATGAATCTATATTTATAGTATACTTTCTGAAGAAATTGATATTATTTTAAATTTTAATTAAGTAATTTGTATGTTACTATGTTATCAAGCACATTGTAATAAAATTAAAAATCCATGCAAATAAATAAATGGAATAATAGAAATTAATGAAGATATGTAATTAAAAATATTTCATAAGTTTTTTTAGTAGTTAAATCCTCTCAACCATTAGAATATAAATTGTAATTTAACAAGAAAGTATTATATTTAATAAATGATTCTGTTAAACAATTTAATTTTATTTAACTCTATTTGCTAATAATTTAGTGTTTTTCCTTCTAAGTACCACATTAAAAGATTGTTTAATCATACATTCTTTAATTTCAAGAAAGTTTTATTTGGTGATAATGTATTTTAGTGTTCGTAAAAAATTATTTTTAATAATAGATTAAACATAAACAAAAATATTAATAAAATAACATAAATCTAAATACTAAACTATGTAATACCAAAAGAGATTGCGAAATTCTACTTTAAATATTAAATTTACTGTCTTGCTAAAAGTTATTAATAGTTTCTTCTAAATGTAAAGCGAAATAGGGAGAGAGAGAAAGAAGGAACACATTGTGTAATTTCACACTTATTTTAATAATCAATAGCACACTCTTAGATTCTCATACTTAAATTTAAGAGCTCAAATATGCAATAAACTAACTCTCAATTTAAGTATACTTAAGACTATAAATTTATTAATTATAAACCTAACGATTCGGGCCATTTCCATGTAATAAAAAGAACAACCCAGTAAGTTATAACTTCAAACAATTACGACTTTCCCTTCAAAGAACTAAAAGAGATATGAAACCATAAAAGAGGAAATTGGGAGAAATAAATGTCCAGGAAAGGTTGAACTTTAAAAGAATGGTATTGAAAACTAATTTCGAAACCACTTGAGTTAATTGAGTGATTAAGTAAAGCACAGAAAAATAGTCCCGGTAGGAATTTCTTCAGGAAAATTCGATAACAGACGATTCACACATTTTAAAATAAATAGGTATCCGATTCCGTTGAATTTTACTTTCAGGAAATAATCAGAAATGAAAAAACTTTAAACTTTATTTTTGCATTAAAGAACTATTTCGAAAGACTATATTCAGTAACATTTGCTCCTAAGTAGTCTGTAAGGAGTATGGAATCAAACTATTTTCTATAGATGAATTTTTACAGCATAAATCATTCATTTTTTTAAGACTTTTAGGTTCATAATTGAATTGCAAATCAATTAATCAAGATTAAGAGAAGTATTAAGATTTTTACTAATAGAAAAATATTGTTGTTTTATTGAACTTGTTAGTAATTATATAATTATGCTTGACTGTTTAAAATGGTCCTAATGATAAAGAAATATAATAGGTATTCATTTCCAGTGAATTTTATTTTCAGGAAATGAATAGAATTGCAACGAAATGAATATTTTGTTTTTTTTGCATTAAAAAATCCTCTTCTTAATGGCTTTATATTTGATAAATTATTCTCTTGAGTTAAGTTCGAATTATTTCCTGCAGATGAATTTTCATAGCATTTAAAATAAATTGTTATATGTTTAATTCTTTAAAAATAATCAAAAAAAATTCATTATGACAATCTGTCAATTAATTTTAAAACAAATAAAGATTTTCTATAAGAATCATTCTTACTTTACAATATATAAGATTGATGATTAAAATAAAAACGAACTTGTACCTGTATAAAAATAAGCCGAGTTTACTTCAATAAACATATAAATTTGTAAAACATTAAATTAAATAAACTGAACTATAGGTTTTAACGTCGTCAAGATTAAATAAAGTAATACATGTTCCCAATAAGAATAATGATAACTAGATGTATACAATAAAGTTAATAATATTTTAGCGTTTTCTAATTTTTTGAAGAAAATTTGTTTCATTTTTGCATTGTCTGTGTGTGAAAGAGAAATAAATAGGAATAATAAGTTAGGTTATTGTGATTATTTGTTATTAATTTCATTAATCCATTATATTTTAATGTAAATTAAAAAATGAAAATCTCTCAGTCTGTAAAAAATACCAAATGGTGTCTAAAATATATAAATATATTTAATTAAACTATTTAGATTGCCATTTAATTAAACTATTTAAGTTATTAAATTTAGAAATTATCTACATTATATGTTATCAATTTTAGTTGGCTAATAAAACCAAACATTTCCAGTGAACATAGAAAAATAACATAGTTATGTTTTTATGGTAGAATAACACTTTGTATTTATTCTAAATAATGTTTAGAATTAAAATTAGGCAAAATTCTGGACTTATTGAGTAAAAAGTGTTTAATGATTATTAATCAATGTTTTGTCACCTAAATAACATTTTCATTTTACGATCTTAAACTAAATTCTAGACTCAATTTCACTTCCTATGCATATATGCTTTTCTGGAAAGTTTAATTAGTGATGTTAATGAAGTTCCCCAGCATTCATCAAGAGTTTTCACTAAACAAACTAATTAGATTCTTTAGAAAAAATAATAGGTTTGAGAAATCTTTAAATAAAATTATTTTTCACTACTGAAAACTATCTAATTTTAATTTAAGATTTTGTCAGTATATATAATAAACTGATCAAAGAAAATTTTGTCAAACATTTAAAATATCATAATGAATTCTTTTTGAAAAAATTTGAAAATGTTGAATTGCGTATATGTTAAATATTTTAAAAAGGGTATAACAAATAATATAATAAAGTGTATTACTTCAATCTATTTAAGTAAAAATAAAATAACTAAGAACAATGTTTTAGATAAAATCACACACACTATTCACTAAGCAATAGCGTACTGAAAAATTGTAAGATACTAAAAGTACGATCAGGAATTCAAAACATTTGACAGCATAATTATTGCGTTATTTAGTTAAAGGTTAATAAATATAAGTCATTAACAGAGTGATGATTCACAATTGTTATAAGTGGACATTTTTATGCTAAAATGGCTGTGTAACAATTTATTAATGCACTAATGAACATTAAAAATGCTACACCAGGAAGAAATGCAGATAACAAAATGATATTTATTGGACAAATATATTATACTAGAAATAACAAGAAATTAAATTTTCAAAAAATTTGGCTGAATAGATTCTGAGAAATCAGTACCCAGAACAACCAACTCTGGCAGTAATAACAGCAATTATACGCCTGGGAATGTAGTCAAACAGAGATTGGATTGCATGTACAGGTACAGATGCCCATGCAGCTTCAACACGATGCCACAGTTCAGCAACCGTAGTGACTGGCATTTGGTGACGAGCCTATCGCTCGGCAACCATCGACCACATGATTTATATTAATGAAAGATCTGGAGAATGTGCTGGCCAGAGCAACAGCCGAACATGTTCTGTATCAAGGAATGTCCGTACAATACCAGCAACATGCGGTCGGGCATTATACTGCTGAAACGTAGGGTTTCACATGGCTCGAATAAAGGGTAGAGCTACGGGTGGTAACACGCCACAAATGTAACGTGCCCTGTTCAAAGCACCGTCAATGCGAACAAGAGGTGACTGAGACGTGTATCCAATGTCACGCCATACCATCATGCCAGGTGATAGGCCAGTATGACGATGACGAATGCACGCTGCCAGTGTGCGTTCAGCACGATGCCGCCAAACACGGATGCGACCAATATGATGCTTTACACAGAACCTAGGTTGTTGTTGTTGTTGGGTTGGGTTTTATGGCGCAAAGTCCAATAAGGACAAGCTGCACCACAGAACCTGGATTCATCTGAAAAGATGACGCCATTCGTGCGCCCAGGTTCGTCGTTGATCACACCTTTGAAGGCGCTGTTGTCTATGACGCAGCGTCAAGGGAAGCCGCAACCATGGTCTCCGAGCTGAGAGTCCATGCTGCTGCAAACTTCGTCGAACTATCCATGCAGACACTTGTTGTCTTCCAAACGATCCCATTTCTTGACTCACGACTCATGACGTGGTTGCACGATCCATTACGGCCATGAGGATAATATGCCTGTCTTCTCGGCCGCTAGTGATAGGTGGCCATTGAGATCTCGCAGGGTGTTCATTATTACCGTCCTGAATCCATCGATTCCATATTCTGCCAAAAATCATCGTATCTCGACTGAAGCGAGCAGCAATACTGCGATAAGATAGACCGCAATGCAGATACGCTACAATTCGTTCTTTATCAAAGTCAGAAACGTGCTAGTACGCGTTTCTCCTTCTTACACGAACCATCACAACAACTTTTCACCAGGCAACAACGTTCAAATGCAATTTGTGTATGAGGAACCGGCTGAACAATTTCCTCATTTAAACACAATGTAGGTGTCGCTACTGGCGCCTGCTTTGTCTGAATGCGATTAAAAGCTAATAATTTGCATATCACAGCACTTTCTTCCTTTCGTATAAATTTCACGTCTGTATCTTGTCGCCTTCTTGCTGTAGCAATTTTTAAAGCCAGTAGTATATTTCAAACTTTCTGAAATCTAATGAACATTTGCTTATTCTTCGAATGAGTACTATCTACGCTTAAATTATGCACAATGAGCTAAATTATATCTCTTAAAACTGGGATTATTTATTGCTGGGATATTATCTACCATGTTAGTTTTGCAAGAAACTAAATTTGAGTTGTTTTTATGATAAGTGATTGGCATAGTGCATACTGTGCTTTTTCTCGTTGCGTAAGAAAATATTTGTTTAGCATTTAGTGATATTCACATAAATAGTCTATTCCGTTCTGTAATAAAGTAGTAATAAATAATTCTATTCTGAAAATCTAGTTTTCTGCTGTTTCAGTTTGTTCTAATTTGCTTTACAGAATACTTGCAAAATGTACATGCGATAACTTGCAAGGATTTCATATCTTCACGTAAATGCTGGAGGCTTATCTACCAGATCAAATTAATTTTTATTATTCCCTTCAATTATCAAATATAATTTCATAAACGAACAGAAAATTCTCTCTTATGATCCCTGTGAACTAATGCCTTAAAAGAAAAAAAAATATTTTTTAACTTAATCTCATTTAGCAAAATTTAATATACTTTTAGAATGTGTATTGAAAAAATATTACTTAATTCTCAACTGTATATTTTGTTAAGACTGTTATTTCATCAACATTTGATTCAGCTGACAGTGTAGTTCATTGGCAAAATCATAATAACTACTAAAAATCATTATGTTATCCTTTTGTTGATTAATATGGGCATATTTTCTATTCAAAGCATATTTAATGATAAATTTGTACATCCGAAATTTATTTCTCTAGTTGATTTTAAAAGATGGAGATGATTTATTGGTCTTGTTGATTTAACAAAAAAGAAATATTTTAACCCTCTTGATTCAACAAATTTCAAACACACTGCATTGCATTTTTTCCATATAAGTTATAATAGACATGACAAGCATGTTATAAACTTTTGATGTTTTTTTCTTGCATACCCTTTGAGTAATCATAGGTTTTCTCCATGTTGCCTATCTTAAATTTTTTAAATTAGCATATATGTAATCTAAAACTTAAGTTTTAGAAATTAGCATACATGTACAAGTACTTGTGTGTGTGTATATGTGAACAGAAAAGGTAAATTATTTCAGACTTACACTTTTAACTACTTTAACACATTTAACTATATTTAATTACTTTAAATTGATACAGGAAATCCAAATCAAAATTACTTTTAATATTATAGTAATGATATAAAATATTTTACACTAGACACTGCCTAATGTTTCCTTTAGTCAGAAATATATTATTTGTAGTACTTAAAATCTGTTTACATAAAATAATTAATTATCCATTAAATGGATATTTCTAGGTAATTAATAATCCTTTTCAACAAAAGGTTTAATAAATATCTGTTCTTCTTTGAAGTTTTCAGAAATATGAGATAGATTATTTACCTTTTCAAACGTATATAAGATCGCAAAATAAAAATTAATAATCATAGAGGAAGAATATATTTCCTTAAAATATTAATTAAATGTTATTGCTAGACTAAACCAATATTATTAACAAGAATGAAATTGTTGTTTTGTATTGAATAGATAAAAATACAATAATAACACTCAAAACGAGAATTCATCAAAGGAAAAATTCAATATTGATATCAAAAAGAATGTGAAAGCGGATGCTAAAACTGGTCGATTTGGAGTCAGAGGAATATCATGATGGAAAATAAAAAGAAACGCATGCAGTTCAAATCTACTCCATAGGAAATTCCTAGAAATGATATTGACAACAAGAAATAAAGATAACGAAACATATCTTATACGCTTTGATTTCTAGGATAGGAGTCAATAATATTTTGAAGAGGTATTAAGCTTAGGCATGTTTCAAGTGCAAGTATTTTGAAAGTAAAAGAAAACAAATTTTCTTGAACCTCAAATGCGGTTTGAAGATATTTTCAGCTCTCTTTACTTGTATGAATTAATAAATGTAGTTTCGAAAAAACAAATTTTGTAATATTTTAGGTAAACAATTTTTGCATCTGTTTGATATCATTTAAAATATTTATATTATATTATAAAATTTATTTGAATTTGAAAATGGGAACTCTTTGAAGCATATAATATAAAGCAAAATTATTTTGTTCGCAAGTCTTATTTTCATATTTAATTAGAATTATAAAAAATTTAATTCAAGCATTTTTTTAACTCTAATCAAAATGGTTATTTATCTAAGTATTCATTTTTTCTCAAAATATTATAAGCTATCCAACAAAATATAGACAAAAATTACGATATATTATTAATGTATGTGATTAGTATAAAATGTATATTAGTAAGTAGGGAACTGCGTTTAAAATAAATTAATACAGAATTAATTAGTTATAGATATAAACTGAGTAAAAAAAATAGTTATTTAAAATTTATATGATAAAACTAGAAATCAGGATCATTTATTAATCCACTGGACATAATTTACTATGGACAAAAAATGCATACATTTTAGTAATTACAGAAAATTTTCTCTTTTTAGTAATTAAACTGTTTTAAGTTACAGTAAAATATAACATAAGTTAAGAAAAGATTGTTTAAATTGAGATGATTTACTGTGTTCAAGAAATAAAAAGAGATCTTTGAATATCAAAGTGTTGTGCCAGATAACTAACATAAGAGCAGGCGTTTCTATTTACTAATTAATTATATCACTGCCTTAAATCATCTTTTTTTAACCCTTTAACAATCTAACAATTTGAATTATTTTGTATCATAATTCCTGACTAATTTCACATTCTTCTTAAGCAATAAATTACTCATACATCAAACAATTCAATCATTACTTCTGCAGAAAAACTACCCTTACATACTTCTTAAAACTATTGTAACCAGTTAATATAGCTAACTATTTATATTGATTAATTTTCATCAAATCAAACAGACATTTTAATTGGTGCTTACACATGAAAAAAAATATCAAATATTTGAAAAGCAAGACTGTTTCGAGGCGTGTAAATCAATCTATTTATTGAGACCAGTTCAGCAAAATGCGAGTTCTGTAATTTGCACCGAATCAGTTTTGAGCAGTGAGAAATGAAATTTAAGAGTTAATGATGTGAAAGTTGAGATTTTCCGGAGAATTTCCCACAATCGATGATCTAAAAGTTTTCAATTTCTTCTTGTTTGACTGAATCAATATCAGACAGATTCAATAATAAAGAGAGTTTTACAGAAAATTAGATTCCTATATAAATAAAATATAAGTATATAACATAAAATATAAGTATTGGCTGAGTATAAGGTTTTATAATTGTGCAACAACATTTAATAAGATCGAATTAACTTATAATTTTTATTTAAGAACATTTTTATAATGGAATATTGAGATGGACATGCAAATGAAATGACCTGGCATTTAAGGAAAATATGCTTCTACCTTCAAAAAATCACGTATTAGAATATTTTGACATCTTGAAGAGAAACAACTTTATTGTTTGACTTATTCATTATAACAGTTGTGCATTCGGTACGAATTTGCGGGGGTATTTGATTCCACCCCAGACTTCATTTACCTCTAGTATTTTTTAATGATATGATGATTAATATTGTGATCATTAAGTTGTTAAGGAAATTTGGAAATTTAATTGCAAGGAAATTTCACTTAATATTCATCAACAATTTAAGCGTAAAATAAATTTGAAATATTGTTTACGTTCAATCCTTGACTGTGGTTATGTCTCAGCACATTAATATGTGCCCATACATAAAGCATTATGTGTATCCAAATATTTTCTTAATTCATTAAGGTGCAATGTTTGCAAAGTTATCGGGCTTGTTTATTGTCCTGATTTGTTACTTATTGAAAAATTCTGAACATTAATTGGACTGAACACAGCATCTGTTTGTAAATAAACTTTGATTACGTATAAAGTCAGTATGTTCAACCTTTTCTCGAAAGCACATCAAAAGATCCTTCAAGTGAATGCAAGTAGTTTTATTAAATGTAGGTAGCAGGTTCTATTAAATGTCGAATTCAATATGCATAACATTTTTTTTATCGATTTGGATTTCTTCTTTTAATTACATATAAATATATGTGTTTATTTAAAAATATTTTAAATTAATATTAGTCTTATACAACGAAAAATAAACTTTTGCAAAACATATATAATATAAATATTTATATGACTTATAGTTTTCCCCTGGGACGTTTTAATAAAATTTCACGCATGCTTTTAGGTCAAAATAAGAAAATGTTTCTTCATTCACATGTTTGAAATTGATGTGACATTGGTATATTCAGTTTTTAACAAGCTTAGATAAAAATTATTTAATAATACATTTTACTAGCTTGGTTTTCGTAAAACATACATAATGTCGTTATCTCTATAATGTTTTAATATATTTCGATTAATATGAATAATTAAAATTAAGTAGTTAAAAAGTATGCTTTATATTATTTCCCCCGCTATAAGTAGTCAAATAAATTTTAAAACTCTCTGTGAACTATGATCCTTATTCAATCATAACTCATACTTGGTCTTGTTGAATATAATTTAATAATACAGAATTTTGCACTTTATACAGTCCTTAAGACAAAATAATAATACACTACTGGCAATTAAAACTGCTTCACCAGGAAGAAATGCAGATAACAAAATGATATTTATCGCACAAATATATTATACTAAAAATAACAAGTGATTAAATTTTCAAAAAATTTGGCTGGATAGATTCTGAAAAATCAGTACCCAGAACAACCAACTCTGGCAGTAATAACAGCAGTTATATGCCTGGGCATTGAGTCAAACAGAGATTGGATTGCATGTACAGGTACAGATGCCCATGCAGCTTCAACACGATGCCACAGTTCAGCAACCGTAGTGACTGGCATTTGGTGACGAGCCTGTCGCTCGGCAACCATCGACCACATGATTTCTATTAATGAAAGATCTAGAGAATGTGCTGGCCAGAGCAACAGCCGAACATGTTCTGTATCAAGGAAGGTCCGTACAATACCGGCAACATGCGGTCGGGCATTATCCTGCTGAAACGTAGGGTTTCCAGGGCTCAAATAAAGGGTAGAGTCACGGGTGGTAACACGCCACAAATGTAACGTGCACTGTTCAAAGCATCGTCAATGCGAACAAGAGGTGACCGAGACGTGTATCCGATGTCACGCCATACCATCATGCCAGGTTATAGGCAAGTATGACGATGACGAATGCACGCTGCCAGTGTGCGTTCAGCACGATGCCGCCAAACACGGATGCGACCAATATGATGCTTTACACAGAACCTGGATTCATCTGAAAAGATGACGCCATTCATGCGCCCAGGTTCGTCGTTGATCACACCTTTGAAGGCGCTCTTGTCTATGACGCAGCGTCAATCACTTGTTGTCTTCCAAACGACCCCGTTTCTTGACTCACGGCTCGTGACGTGGTTGCAGGATCCATTACGGCCATGCGGATAATATGCCTGTCTTCTCGGCTTCTAGTGATAGGTGGCCGTTGAAATCCCGCATGGCTTTCCGTATTACCGTCCTGATCTCATCGATTCCATATTCTGCTAACCGTTGTTGGATCTCGACCGACGCGAGCAGCAATACTGCGATATGATAAACCGCAATCTCGGTATGCTACAATTCGTTCTTTATCAAAGTCAGAAACGTGCTGGTACGCATTCCTCTTTCTCACACGAGGCATCACAACAAGTTTTCACCAGGCAACAACGTTCAAATGCAATTTGTGTATGAGGAACCAGCTGAAGAATTTCCCAATTAAACACAATGTAGGTGTCGCTTCTGGCGCCTGCTTTGTCTTAATGCGCTAAAAAGTTAATCATTTGCATATCACAACACCTTCTTCCTTTCGTATAAATTTCATGTCTGTAGCATGTCGCTTTCTTGGTGTAGCAATTTTAATGGCCAGTAGTGTATATATATATTTTTTTTTATAAAGGGTGTATGTTCACAATTTTCTCGAAACTAAATATTGCATAAGAGATTTCTCTGAATAAAATGAGAGTTTTAATAATTCAAATTTTTTATTTAGATTTTAAGGAATATAATAAAAAAATAACTTTTTAAAAGAACAATTTTGTCAGAAATGACATATAAAAACAGTTGAAAATTAATAATAGTTTAATTATGGGGGATTAAATATCATAACATGCATGAATTATAGATGATTAATTTTTATCATTGTTGATATGGATAATGCAAGAAAATAAATGTTTAAAAATATTAATTTTAATAAATTTGCACTAAAAGAAGGTAATATTTAATTAAATCAATTTAATATAAGCAAATGGGAAATCTTATTTATGTATTGAAATTAAAACTATGGGTTACAGAATAAGATTAATTGAAAAATTACCGTAATTTATACAATTAAATTCAAAATTTTCTGTCTCTTATTATCATCACAGTTATGAAAGTCTTTGATATTATAGTGTATAGATTTTTTTTATTTATGATTATATTAACCAAATTTGTGGAATTTAATAATTATGTTAAACAATAAATTTAAGCAACAATCTCTCTTTTAGCCTTATATTGAGAAAATAATATATTAATTTAAATTTATTAATATTAATACATATTAATTTAAAATTTTTAAAGTATATATGAAGTAATTGCGTAGAGAAAAATATTTTATTCTGAAAAAGTTAAGCTCTATATATTTTATTTTCAAATAACTTAATTCATTTTGGTTATAACATAAAAGAAAAATGGTGATTAAAATTTTATCGAGTTAATAATTTAATGCTTATTGCAGTAGCATTGTCTCATGACATAATTAAAATTAGAAATAAATATGTTAACTACGAAACCGCAGAGTTAATTAAGTTCACCAGGAAATTTTTCTGGCTGTTTATTTCCACAACAAACTCTAATCTAATTAAAATTTCCTGAGAGGTTATTTTCTAATGACAATTATTTTCGGTTCATGTATTTAATTACAAATATATGTACCAATTTTAAGCCTATCAACTTAATTTGCTTAATGTGGCAATTTAGCATCTTTACATACATGAACTTTTTACTGATATAGTACTGACAATTAAATTTTTGTAAACAGTCTTTTTTTTTAATTTTTAAATTACAAATGATTAATTCATAGTATTTATCCTTACTGATGTTTAAGTTTTCAACTTGGTTAAAGTGCAATAAAACTGTCTTAAGAATAAATGATGAGAACTTTTGATGCAGTTTTTATCATTATTAAATAACTGATGAAAATGATTTAAAGCATACAATTTATTTTATTTATCATTGCAAATGAAGCAATCTACCCTTTTTAGATGTGAAGCATTTCAGTTATTTATTAAATACATTTATATTTTTGTAAGTACTTATTTTTATTAATTTTTAAAATAAAAATGATTAACTAAATGTGTTTTACTTTTATAGCTATTTAATTATTTAATATTATAATGCAAAAAATATTCAAATCATCATTGAAATACTGAAAGATGAGAATTGTAGATGCAATTCTTATCATTATTAAATAATTGTTTGATAAATATTTAAGTTCGCTTTATTAAACAATTTTATTTCTTTATCATTTTCAAAAGTTGCTGGATAAAAGATTGGAAACATATGCTGCTCCTTCAGAGATATTGAATTCCTTCCTTAAAAAATGACCTCAGTCACACACTGAGGTGAAATTTATGAGAATTCCAGCGAAGTCCTTTGTGTTGTTGGTTGGTTTGGCCACGCTCTCTCTTTATTTATTCCGCCAGCAGTTTGCCTATGTAAAACCGAAAAAGAAGTCGAGGTTTTAAGCGGATGCTGCATTCGGAAGGATTTTGTATTTCCCTTATTTCTACACGAACTCCCGTGGGAAATTACACTTTCCTACCAGCAACTTGCATACAGATAGCCAGTGGTTCTAGCACAGAAATATATTATTGTTTACTTTTACAGCTTGGCTCAGGATTTTAACTTTTATCCAAATAACGACTTTGAAACAGTGAACGGTGCTAAATGTTAGATATTATTCTTATTCATTCTATTCTCAGAGAGAGAGTTTGAAGTTTGCTCCATAACTATTTTTACCCTTATGAAATATGTAACAGGTTGTTTACAAAGAGGACGAGTGAGGTAAAGAACACATAATTTACGGTAAAATAGAAGTAAAATTTAAAAACAACTTCGGTCAATCATTTGGAAGGAGCCTACGAAACACTTTACCATGATATAATATTGTATTTTAGTACTTTATATACTTCATTACCAAGTATGAGAAAAGTTTTATATATTGCTTGAGTATACATTTATTTTCTTATAAAAAGGAAGAAATGGACTCTGATAGATAGTAATAACATTAATTACAATGACTGAACAGAGAAAATATTTATAAAGATAGAAATAGGCTTTAGAGAGATATTGAGGTGCATAACAAAGACATAATATACAAAAGTATAATAATAATCTTTAAACGTATCTACCTTATAAATCGCAACGAAACAAATCGTTTGAGTAAAAATAATTAAATAACTTTATTTTTTTTTGTACCAAATTTTATAAGTAATTGATGAAGTGTTAAAAAATAAATTATCAGTTTCAGATTCAATGAAAATGATGCACTAAAACAGAATTAAAAAACATTTTTTTCTATTAATTGATTTTTTCATATAAGTAGTTGGATTTTTATACCCTCAATATTTGAAAATTTGGGTTAATGTGCTAAACTAGTTAAAATTCAGCATTCCATTATTTTCATTGTTTAATAATAACACTTTCATTGTTTAATAATAACACTTGAAAATAATAACACTTTACAATAGAAACGAAAATTTATTTT
The DNA here is from genome assembly GCA_026290005.1 of Latrodectus geometricus. Taxonomy (NCBI): domain Eukaryota; kingdom Metazoa; phylum Arthropoda; class Arachnida; order Araneae; family Theridiidae; genus Latrodectus; species Latrodectus geometricus. Next base: position 331,017 of record JAPDSC010047394.1, read on the forward strand.
GCAATTCTTGATATCAAAACACTTCATTAAACTGATGATTTTTTTAAAAAATTATTCAAATATAATTTATATATATATATATATAATGTTTATTAAATTTCTTATCCTTAATTTCTAAACTTTTATGTTTTGATGCCACATTTTATTCCAGTTCTCATTCATTTTCATGGAGAATTTTTGTTGTTTTACAATTTACTCTTTTCCTCAAATACCATATACTTTACTTAGGTATTGTAAAGAAATACGTGACAAATGAATGGCATCATTCGACACCAATAATATTGTCCTAGTAAGGAAAATGAACCCGTTTGTATCAAATAATAAGTCTTTTGATAAGAGAAAACATAAAAATCACATGAAGGGTGTCTATTTCTGATTACCTCAATATATTGATATTATTTTCTATTTGCAATCCCTTTAACTGATAGATAAATTAAGAGTTATAATGAATGTACTTATCAATAAAGACGTATTTTGCATATGTTACTGTGTGAATGGTTTATTGTTTTATAAGTTAAACTTTATTCTATTTATTATGTGACTAAACTTTCCAAAAAACTGTCATATTATTAAAATGCAATGACTAGAAAATGTATCACTAATGTTTTCATTAAATTTCTCAAATGCTTTTCAGCTTCTTATTATGTATTGAAATGATTTTTTAATCGATAATTGTTAATGTAATCTCAAAAATAATAGTTGAATTAAATGATTGCATCGACACTTTCAGTTATTTAAATATTAATAGTTAATTTCATATTAGTTGACTTTTTTAAAAAAATATTTATTAATAAAACAATGTTTTTTATTAATTAATTAATTTTATTAATCTATTTGCTTTTCAAAAAATAGTATACTCAACACATAAGGTTCTGTTAAAGATTTGATATGTTATGTACTTTAGATGCAAATGCTCAAATCTGCTGATAAAATTATGTATGATATAGCATAAAATCATTTTTTTTAAATTTGGATGATGCTTTTGATTGAAATTAAAAAATACTTGCATGTCAAGAACGAGATTAAAATGAACTATAATTGGAGTCATTGTTCAAGATAATTCATCATATCAAGATATAATAGTGTGAGAATGATTTACTTTGATGATGCATTCCATATTAACATTTATTTCAAACCCAAATATTTTAAGTTAAAATTACCTGTCTGTGTGTGTTAAATAGTTATTTTTCTCTTGAAATAATGTATCAACTTTAAATATTCCTACGAATTGAAAAGCAAATTTAAAAACATTCCATTCGAATTAAGATTAAGTATATACATAACCAAACATTTGATGCAAAAATGAAGTTTTTAAAGTTGAAAGAATTATAAAAATAGCCTTTATGAATGAAAAAATTAAATCAGTTATTTTGTGACATCAAACTTACATCGATACTTGTAGTTATACACTCTTAAATTGAAGAAAAACATTGATCTGCAATTCTTTCTAGATTCTATTTGCCTTAGTGTAGTCAACAGTCTAATGGTCTTGGCCAGATAAACGCGCATGCAGAAGCGCAACATCCATCTCCCTCTGCTCGAAAGTGTTTAAAAACAAACCAAGACCTTTTCGCTCTGAAGCGTGGTGTCTTTCTACTAAGGCGTGATAAACACCGACTGGATAACTTTGCCACCATTTATAGAGCAACTTAACGACCGAAATTCCTCATAGAATCTATTACGTGAATTGCATTGTAGGAGGATTTTTGAAAGATAGTAAGCCATATTCAGAGCTTATTAAAAAAGATAATGTCATTTTCTCATCTGTGTCCTGAGAACATAATTCCATTAAAGACGAAATCACTGATGTTTAAGTTTAAACTCTTGTTGAAATTCTGTTTATCAAATGACATAGAATCTTATTAATTGTCAAACATTGTCATGCTACAGACCCTAACGTCCAATACAAATCATAGCTACTGTTTGTGCAATGTAATCAACCAGTCGGATCTGAAGATTTTTTTTCTTACATTTAATTGTGGGATGAGATATAGCTTAACAATTATATGATTAATTGAGGTTAACAAAAATTTTTTTAAATGCTATATCTATCCTGTTCCCATAATTCATATGCATTTCAATGTGACATGGTTTTGAGCGTCATTTTTACCAATGTGTTTAACTGATAATGAGTAATCCCTCTCAGTGGGGTATCTCAAATCCACACTTTATAAAACTACAAAAATGTCATTTAACAAAAGTATTAATATATATATATATATATATATATATATACAAGGTGTTCGCATTATTTTAACTAAAGTAAACATTATTTTACATATAACATGTGAAAACTTAAATTTTCAGCATTTACAAATATTATTACTGCATTAGCATTTCACATTTTTAAATTATTATTTTGTGGAGTTTTATTTTAAACAAAGCTTGAATTTGCTGAATATATATCATTTTTTATTCCTTAATAATAAGAAAATTAGTTTTTGATATATGTGTCAACTAAGAAAATATTTCCAAATATTTTGCTCAATATCCATACAAGAGGAATGCATACTCATATAGATATTTATAAGAATTTTTCCACTCTTTCCTCCAACAAGAACTTGAATTTCTTTCCTCTTCAAGAAATTAAACAGTGTATTCAAATGAATAATAATCTCTTTCTTAGGAAGTTATAATTTACTGGATTATGAATTTGATGTTCACGGTCTCTTTTACGTTGGAAAATATTGCCGAAGGATAAGTTAAATAGTAATAGCTATTCAATTTTGTTATTAAAATATTTACTTAATGCATTGTTTTGCTTAAAAATAAGAAAACTGTAATATAGATTTTTAAAAATGTATAAAGTTTTAGCAATTTTTAAAATTAAGTGCTATATGAAATATACAAGGAATGAATAGGCAAATTAAGTAAGTTTTGATATTTCATTATATTAATCAATAAGTTAATTTCAGAATGTAGTTTTATAAATATCCCCGACATTTTCTTAATGTACAATTAAGAATGTATATAAAATTACTTTTTAGGACTTGTGAGGTAATTGTCACATAGTTTAAAAGTATTCAAGCGTCTAAATAAATTACTAGTCTCTAGATACTTCCTATCATTACTAAAGCATTCCTTAAAAATCTTCGTGAGTAAACTTTAAAAGAATGTTATAGGCAACAAACTCAAATGATGTTTTGTGGCGGGGGCAGTTAACTAGCAAACCTGTGGCAGAAGAAGAGAAAATAAGGTGTGACTTAACTGAAGAAAAGGTCGATTTTCATTCTTTCTTTTCGTGAATAGGAGTGGGAAAATTTTACAGCCAACTCAGACTCATCCATACTTTTAAAAGTGAATGAACGAATACATTCTTTAACCAACATAAACGTGTAATTGATCTTAATTTAATTGAAAAGTCAAAGAAAAAAGAATTTTCATTAACTGCAAGTGCAGTTTGAAGTTCATGACTTTTAAATCTTTATCAATGCTTTTTAAAAAATTTTGTACCTTAGATACGAGTTACAAACCCATTTTATATTTAAGATAAAATGTACTGGAATCCAAGCATTTTCTGAACTAAATCACTTAGAGACGAAACCTTTTCTAATAAATTTTCTCTTGAACTTTATTAGCAAACATTAATAACTAATTAAAAAAACCACTCTTCAACTCAATAATTATTTCAATCAGAGTGACATGATTATATTTTGGGATAAATGTACTTAATTCGTTATATAATTCAGAATAAAATCCTAGACATTTGCAATCCTATCCTTACTCGTCCTCAAATGTGATAAGCTTTCAACAGAAGAGTACATTTTTTTTTATATTGTGTACCCCTACTGTGTACAAATCACGATTTAAAAGTTGTATTACGTCTTGTGAATTCCAACTAAGAACAGAAGGGCCAAATAAAAGGAGGCAAACATGAATACTCCCAATGAGACTAAAACGGGATTTCGAAGTCTCTGTCAGCCTTGGGGTATACCGCAGATTTTCACTGATTGCTACAGATTGTCACTTATTCCCTATCCATCGCTTCGTGACAAGAATCAGAAGATCCTTTTATTACGTCGTTTCGTCTTTTGCACAACCAAAGAAGAAAGTTCCGAGAGGAACTTGAGTTTCCTAGAGGAAGACTTAAATATCGGTATTGCTTAGATCAGTATTTGTTATAATCTATTATATTATGAAAAAAGTACGTCTTTTTAAAGTTTATTTTGCAAAAGTTTCCAGTTTACGCTATTTTCAAACGTCCAAGGTCTTCATGTTGAAAAAAAAGTTCGTAAAAACTTTACTATTAAGATTTTAATAAATTTGATTCAAATATTCAAAGTGAAATTGAATAATAACAATAGATTAAAGAGAAAAAATTTAAAAGTCTTTTTTTTAAATGCTCAATTTTTTCATGAGTATTTAATTGTGTGTGGTAATGCGCTTGGGGAAAATACAGCTCGTGTTAATATAAAATTTTAGAATTTTTAAATATTAAATGTAAATTCAGGTACAAATTGTTCAAAAATATTTTTTGCCTATTTCCAGCATTTTAATTTTGATAATGTATTTAGTAAAAAAGGACAAATTGATGTAAATACTTTTTCCTTGGCAATAAGCTTGTATGAGGAAAAATTTTCAAACTGGAACTATTAATTTTACACACATATAAATATTTTTGGAAAAAAAATAGAGATAGCACATTATTAAAATACGTATTGATCTAATACTTACTAAAATATATAATTTAAAAATTTATTTTTAGTAAGTTAAATATAAAAATTGACTGAGTGCTCTATATTGTTTGTATAAAATTTGAGAGCAATATAATCATATTCTTGAGATTTTTTAAAAGAAAAAGGTATACTTTTCATGAATAATAAAAATTCACACTATATCTAATTTAATGTTATCAAAAATAAATATTTACTTATGCCCTGAAGGTAGTTAAGAAATTGGAAAAATAACTTGAGTTGCTAAAGCAAATTTGATAACATAACATTGCCTGAAATTATCATTACAAAAATTTAGCACTTAACTTTCTGGCAAAACTATAAAAATTTTGATCAATATTAGCTAGATCTACCTGGCAATAACGATGTCTCGTTAAATTTTTATTCTTTTTGGATTGACAAAAATATATCTTCCTTTCAGTATCATTGAAAATTTAAGGCATGTTAAAACTAAAATAACATGATTTTGAGTGTGACAGTGAACTAATTGAAAATTTTCTAACCGAATTTCTAAAAGTTATAGTCTTTTAAAGTAAATAAAAAATAATCTTAAAAATATTTGTGTTGCCATTTATTTCTTGTTCTACAGTTTTTTGTATGCATAAAAAATGTTTGCCATAAAAACCTACCTATTGTAATATTTTTGTTCATAATAGAAAAATATAATATATTACATTAATTATATTCCATTTATTAAGGTGTTATTAATAATAAATTATAAATATATAAATTTTATTCCATCCATAAATAAGATACAAATTCTCTAATATTTTGAACTATGCTTTTATGTGCATTCATGTGATATGTCAAATTTGTAAGAACAATTTATCTATTTTTTTATTCTTAGTTGGCAACATATCACATGCTCTTAATTGGAGTGCTCTGTACTTAAACAACCGATACGAGTTTTTCAGTTCATTTAAAATTAAACTCTCTTAAGTTACGTGTATACTTTAAGTACTTTCAATATCTTTGTTATAAATATTCAAGGCATTCCAAAGAGTATAATAGTAAAATGGACGACTTTGTAAACATTTCTTTTACTTTTTGGTAGTTCATTTTCTCATGAACACTATAATATATTTCTTCCCATTTTTATTATACGGAATGATGAAATTATTTATGAAACATCACGATCAACATGGGATCTTCCATTTTAAGACTGAGGAGTAATTTTACAAGATTTTTTATTTATTTCACAAATTGTCTGCCGAAATTAAACATTTAAAGAAACATTACTTGATATCATTAGAAAGTATCAAAACATTAAATTATCTTCATAATTGTATGTTACACACTTAACATAATACATGAAAAACAATTTCTTTCTAATTTTCTTTGTAATATTTTCCGGCCAACATTTTATACTTATAATAAGGCTAAAAGAACTGAAGCTAAATCACGCACATTTGGAACTAAATATTTTATCTTATCTTAAACTAATATCCTTTTTAAATAATTGAATCTTAAGCTAATTTATGACAATTTTGAGTAAAAAAAAATTAAAAAATGAATATTTTGAGATCCATGTAAGAAAAGCACGTATTTTCATAACATATATATATAATTTAATTCCCTACAGCCACAATATTTGAATCAAATGAAAATTTATTCAAGTAATTATAACTAATTAAGCAAGTATGTGAAGCGTAAAAAAAGATTACGACAGTGTTGGATATCTAATTATTTGTTCCAATTGAATGATGTCTGAATTGAATTTATGGAGACAAAGCAATGTGGAGAATCAACTACTATATTATATATTTATATCACTTATTAATTTATTTTGAAAATATTTATTTAAGTTAATGAATAATTAGATAAACTATGATTAGTAACTAATAAAAATAAAAGTAACTTTAATAAATTATATTCTTTCGTGTAATCATGTTAATTAAATGAAGTTGAAACCCAAATTCTCAATTTTTAGCATTGTTTTTTTGTAGTTTTGTCATATCATCAATTCATGTTATAAATTAAGTGAAATGTGATTGGCTTTCTCATACGCAATCATTTGTTTTCTATTGTTTGAAAGCTATGGCATTAATTTCACTTATGATGTCATTACATTATAAATATATAAGAAAAAAACAACTATATAGTATCAATGCATGTTCATATACAAAATCGCATATGAAAGTACACTTACATACAATAATATAAACATTGCTCGATTTGGAACCTTGCCAGGAAGTATCATATCTCCTAAAAGAAACAGGGAAAACAAAAATAAGAGACTGAGTAATAATAAACACGATTGTGTGTTGGCGGTCCCTTGAGCATTAAATTCTTACTTGCTATCCAAATGTTTACAGAAGTTCTTTAACCATGAAAGGCAACCAAAGGAAATAAAAACAACAAGACTAGACTTTTGTTGTATTAAAAAACAGACGTAACGTCTGAATTTTTCTCCGTGTAGAAAGATTTTTTGCATTATATTTATGCTATTATGAATTTCGCCAAAGCGTTTTGTACCATTCAGTTTGCCCTGCAAGTTCAAATTCAGCATTTTTAAATCATTAAAGCTTCCTGCTGTGCATATTTTCATATGATGATTTTTTAAAAACATTTTGGTAAGTGATAGCTTTTATGAATAAAAATTGATTTAAATAATGAATTTTAAAACTGTATGCTTTGTTTAAGAATTTCGTTCCAGTTATTGTAGTACAAAAAAAAATGTATGAAAATATCATAAAGAAGGAAATTGCATTCGCACTTATCTTTCCGTACAAAATATAGAGTTTATTTGTTAATTAATATTAATATGAACTTGATGAATTATTTCGGTTTGAACTTATTTTAGTCATTTTTCTAAAGTAAAATTCAAATATGCTAATTTACTTTTATGTTACTTTGTTCACTAGCATTTTAACTTCTTGTTACAGTGAATGTTTGCATGTAAAAAATTAATTTCTAAAGCATTATATATAGAATGTTTTAGAATTTGTTACTGTTTTTACTCTAAAAAAGAAACGTTTCAGTAAACTGCATTTAAAAAGGACACTAATATTGCTTTAGGAATCATACAGTCTTGAATTTATAAATATACTATTAACATACAAAAGATAAACGATCGCAGATGAAGTATTGATTAAAAAGTATTTTAAACTGTTATTTGAACAGTAAGAATTTATTTCTCTTGTAAGTTGCATTTATGAAGGCACTATTTTTCTGTGTTTTTTTTTAATCATGAACTTTTCTACATTTGTCAATGTATTTTTGTAATTCATTTTGAATAAAATATCTTAAATAGTGATTCAAGCATATTTTATTAAAGAAATTTAATTCAAAATATTTGGAAAAAGACATTATATTTTTATTGACATTTGTTTGTAATGTAATATTTTTCTATTTATTGTCTTAAACAATTTCAAAAGTTCTGTATTCCTTAATATTTTGAACACTTTTGAGAATTATACTTTTTTAATTTTTCTTGGTTTATTACTGATAGTAAACACATTTTTTTTATAGAAAGCTCGAAATTATATCTTTTTAAATGCTAAGAAGTTTTCCATTACTTATGTTTGAGAATAAAATCATTTTCATGTAATTAACTATTATAAAAATTAGCATATGATTTTTTATCATCCCCTAAATATGAGTTTTATTATTTGTATGAACCACAATAAAAGATGTTTTTCTTGTTGTGAAGTTTAAATCATAATATGTTTAATAATAGAAGTAATATTATGTTAGTTAGCATCAACATTTAATTGATTAAACGCATTTCTTTTAAAATCTGAATTATCTAGTAACAGAAATAAATCAGATTTGAAAAAGCAGTTTTTTTTTTTTTTTTTTTTTTTTTTTTAATGAATAGCATTTCATTGAGATAAAAAAGGTGAATTTAATAATAACCAAATTTTGGTTTTAATTTCTTTTCTGCTGCTTTTGTGTTTTTTCAATTGAAAATAATCCAGTTTTTGTTTTACAGAAAACAGTGTAATCTCAAATTTATGGCAACATGAAATTTTCGTGATAATTTCATTGTAAATGAAATTTAAGTTGTTACAATGTTACAATTTAGATTCAACAAATATTTCCATTTGTTGAAAAATTGTATAATAATTAAAACAACATTTCCATTCTGACTCTCAAATTAAATTATAAATTTTTAATAAATAGGAAATACAAATTTTCCATTTAATATAAATTTAAATCTTCTGGAAAGAATTTTTTTTTTTTATTTTCAGTTGAAAGAGAAATATTTTTAGTGTTGAATTACTTACAAATAAAAAAATGTGAAAAATTTGTAACTTTTGTTAAAATTAACTGAATGTATGATACTTTAGAAAGGAATATAACTTACGGGTTTTTTTTTTCTTTTGTCCTACACCAATCACTGCGTTTTCTATTTACCTCAAAATTTAATGTTAGGTACATCAACTTCATTACAAATCGAAAATATATATTTTGTGATAATTCAGCATTCATTATTGTCATTAAAATAATTCAATAATAATTTATTTTGATGTACGTAGATGTTTTGATAGAGTGGAGTCTTTCTTCCAAAAATTGTTTTAAAACTAAATGGGGAACGAAATATTTCTAAAAATATTACACGTACTAGTTTATGGATTTATGTATACTCCGCGTTTTAGAAATATAGCTGAAACCTACGCCTTCCTTGTTCTCAATAAGGTGTGCGTTTTCTTTCTGTAGAAATACTTGCATTGTTGTCCTTATAAAGGAAATGAATCCACTTTCTTCTTAGGAAGAGAAGATTTCCCGTGATAGCATATGAAAGGCTCCAAATTCCTAAGAAAAAACTTTTTTTGGTAGGCTAGTACAATTCCCTCGAGTATTTTCCTCAGCAATGCATAAAACAAGAGATTCCCCAACTTTCTTGAACTTTATAATATAGCTGAGCTTCAATTTCATGTAAACAATTCTTGGGGAACAGTTTCTCCATCTTTTCAAGGAGAAAAGGCAGTAGAAGTGCTACTGCTTGTTATCATATGATGAAAGGTTCTCACTTTCTGAGGAGAACTAATCTGTTTGATGTGTATCACGTTCTAATAACATCTAAATGGATATCAAATATATGAGCTATTATCCTTCCCCAAGAATTTCCCTTTTATTTTCTTGAAAAATCGAAAGGGAAATAGTATATCTTTCTTTTTCTTCTTCGAGCCTGATACCTTTCTGCAAAACCTTTATGCACCCATGGGAAAAGAGTTTTTCTAAGAATTTCGTCCTATCTAAAGTCCCATTCCGATCTTTTAGTATCTGATACAAATGGAAGTTCCTTGAAAGGCATAAATATTTAGGCATCTGGCCAAATTGCGGAAACAGTTTATGAAAAGCAGTGCTGAAGAATCGTTGCTATTTCCGCTTAGTTGCCACAGGTATCGAAGAAAAAGCATTTCAATAGGCAAGGCTTAAATCGGGAAGTTTTTTCTGCAATTCTTTTCTCCAATCTTTCTATTTACAGTATTTCGATTAAAGTTAACGTGTTGAGAGTAAAGTGAAAACGCTTGAAAAGCGTTTCTTGACGGTAAAGAAATTCAGCAAACAATTGTAAATGCCATTGCATTTAAAATCCCTCAAAGCATTCCTTTTGTTATTCTAAGGGTTTTGTGGAAAATCTGAACTGTATAATATCTGTCACTTATACTGTGATTCTCATATTATTTCACTTGTCTGAGGAAAAAAATATTTGCTCTGATATATTCATATTTTTTAATCAGAGAATTTTGTAAATATAATCGAATTCAACTTAAGGAATTGTATTAATTATAAAAAAGCAACAGTTCTAAGAAATAATAAATGATAACATTTTTAAAATAAATATGATTTATATAGCTTAGAAAAATATTGATTATGATACGTTCTTTTCAATTTGAATTATTCTGGTAATGAAATATTAACTTTTTATATGTTCTATTGTTGATTATTGTTACTGAAATTCCTTAAAGTAACTCAAGTCAGCAGTATATGATTATTTCATATAATGTAAATATTTTACTTTCCCTTTAAATTAAGAACATATAAATATGTATTTTAAGTCAATATGCAACATAATAGGATGCTAATATTTATATTGAATTTTTATATCAAATATGTTAAATTGTTAATTGTTTTTATTGTAAACATTTTTATTTCATATTATATATAATAATATTCTTCAGATTAATAAACTTCAATTTTAACCAAATTATTTGAATAGTACTATTAATAAGCAGTAGTTATTTGAGTATTAATGCTCAAAGTTAAAAAACGATACTGAGATAAATATTTTGTATGTTTCTCTAATTGGATATATATTAAAGTACAAGTTAAAATTAACAAAAATTACTTTAAACACACATAAAAAAAATAAAACACGTTTATTTACTGAGGAAGTATCTTATAAATTTCCTTTTATACTTATTTTTTTGATATTTTAAAATGCAACTTCACGATTTTATAAAAATGTTGTTATCTTGTGCCAGCTAGGCTGGCAGTTTGAGTTACCTGCTCCACTTTACCATTAGAACCACAATTTGGTCTGGAGTCCCATTTCCTTAGTACACACATGCCATAAGTACCCCTTTATAGGGTATAGGCAACGCTTCACAACCCATTTATTTATTAATTTTATATGGAAAGGACAAATACAGGGGAGAGAACAGTACAGCCGTAACAAAACAGGGATGCGAACACAGAACCTCCCTACGCGCAGTCAGGCACGCTAACCACTAGGCAGGGTGGGCATAGTAGGAAAAAGTTGAAAAAGTGCATTTAAAATATATGACAATTTAATTTCCTGAACAAGTTCAAAAGGCATTAAATATATTTAAATTATTATCATTGTGTAATAAATCTTAGGAAGTAATTTGACACAAATAGTCTTCATTTTCGTTGAACTATGGACTTATAAATTTAAAATATATATACTTGTGCTCAATACATTTGTAATAAACATTGGTTGTATGAAGAATATTTATTTCCGGTTATATTACAGTTAATTAAACGTTATTAAATTGCATTTATTTATTTAAAATTAAAAATCATTTATCAAATTACTTAATTAGTTCGAGGAAATATATTTTTGAATTAATATTCTATGTATGTCTGAATAAATCCTCAACTAACTATGTATTACTAATGTTTATAGACATCAACAATTCCGTTTAATGTTTCCAAAGTAATTAAAATTATTGTCCAATGCTTAACGGTTATAAACATATTAATTTAATAACTGATTACTTCTGATAATCATTTAATATGAATAACATTGTTTGAACTCTAATCCCAGATGATAATTGAGGGAAAATAATCATTAATTCAAAGATTAAAATTAATCCTGTTTTGGAAAATTTAGAATTATTTTCTCCAAATGACAGTCGCTTATCCATTTAGAAATGTCCTTAAATCTTGAAAATTCCTTCTCCCAGTGATTCATTGAATTCAGTTGTTATTTAGATAATAAATGTTATATTAGTATAATGTAATTAAAATTATAAGTAAACTTTCATTTAAAGTAAACACTTCAAAATTTATTCTTGCATCAAAAATCAAAAATACTAAAATATAACTCTTTTCTAAAACACCAATATTTCTTTTAAGTTTTTCTAAGAATAAGAAATTTTAAAGTTATAATTTAAAAGAGAGAAAAATTAACCTTTTATTTTTAAAATCTGTATTTCAATCATCTTGAAAAGGAATCATTGCTATTATAAAGTGAAATTTTTACTTCAAACCAGTTAGGTTCGTGGAACACATACGACAGTTGATTTTCATAGACAATTTCTTCTTTTTTTCTCAGACAATTTTTCATAGATAATTTTCTTAAAAATGATTTACATATAAGATTTTAAACTAAACTCTATGTAATATTTTTGAGCCTGATTTTAATTTCAATTTTCAAAACATGTGCCCTGAAGAAATCTGACTTGAACATTGATTTTCATTGTTAAAATGTGCAAGATCTGCATTAATATCAGTGAATTAAATTTTTTAAGTTTTAAGTAGATAAATACATTAAATTAATAAAATAGGTTTATGCTTAGAGGCTATTGTCGAGTACATTTTTGTTATTTATTGTTCAGGATATTAAATATTCAAGTACAAACTCATGTTGATCATGCCTAGTAACTTTAATTTATTAATAAAATAAAAGCCTATTACAAGCGTTTAAATAAGATACCACTGTTGTTTGAGTTAGCAACTGTTATAAAATAACTTTTTTCCTTCTTGTTTTTAATAAATCATCATGCTTTAATTGTAAATTTTACACAATATTTTTTTACATTTCCACATTAAGAGATTACATCATAAAACTAAGAATTATAATATACTTATGTAAATATACCAATATTGGAGGCAATAATTTCATTTATATTAATTTATAAGTATAGAAGAATAGGGATAGATTTTTGTCACTTTGTAACATGCATATATATATATATATATATATATATATATATA